>JAURVB010001010.1:0-90182 GCA_033002965.1 Piper betle
CAATTCAAAAATAACGGTCGACTCGACCGGTTCTGAATATAAAACCCTAACTTGAATCGTGGGTTTTACACTTGGGAAGTCTTGCTATCAGGAAAATGTACTTCTCTTACTTAATATTATATAAAATGATAAACCCACAATCAATAGTATAAAAACATTTTTTTTTACTAAAAAGTTTTTAAGTGAAATTATTATTGGCACCATTTAGTTTAAGTTGTCAGGAATGGCCATAATTATAATATTTTTATTACGTGTCACTTAGATGTAAAAAACATATTATAAACTAGCCAAAGACCTGTGCATTTGAAACCTATTAATAATATATATTAATAATATACAAAATAATTCTAAAAATATCACTAATTATTATTTATAAATTAAAAATAATAAACATCTATTTTTTAGAAGGCAATAATTATATATAAATATTACAAGTAATTTTAATTTTATGTTAAGAACAAGTACTAATCTTAATTGAGGGCATTAACAAAAAATAATTTGAGTTAAATTTTAATAATTAAATGCAATTTGTTATTTTTTAATATTTGTAATTTTGATGGATTTATACTCTAATTTTTTTTAATAATAAATAACAATAAATAATCAATATAAAAATCCTTTTAATTTGAGTAATAAGATTATAAAAGTTGCCAAATTTTTAAGAATTCCCAATATAGGTATAGTTATGCTCCAACGCTTTTCTAATAAATAATAATAATAATTTTAAATTAAATAAGCATTAATGAATCTTTACAAACTATTTTGGGATAGAATTAATTGGAACGAGAGAAAAATAAAACCTCCTGCTCTGGAATGTAAAGGGGGTTATATATATATATATATATATATATATATATATATATATATATAGGATTTAATGTTTCTGTGCTCAAGCACAGGCAGCTTGCCTGTGCTTGAGTTTGATACCAGCCGTTGGATTGTATCCAACGGCTGGAAAAAATCTCCTGGGCAAACACCCATCTTCACCACTGCAGCAGCCGGGAGTTTCTTCCCACTTCTTTGCGTCGGCGGGATGAAGGGGCTCGGAGGCCGATCACGGGCGGTCAGTGGCAGGGGCTGGCGGAGGTAGGCGGTGGCGAGTGGAGTCGGGCAAAGCTGAGCAAAGGCGGGCGGAGGTGGGCGGAGGCAGGTGGTGGCGAGCGGAGTCGGGCAAAGCTGAGCAGAGGCGGGCGGAGGTGGGCGGAGGCAGGTGGTGGCGCCACCCCACCTCCGGCGACCTTGCCTGTGCTTGAGTTTGATACCGGCTGCAAACGTATATTTCTGAAGCTCGTTGGACCGGGGCGGCGCCCTCTCCCCACCCTCCCCGGCCCTCATCAACAAGTCGCCGGCGGAGAGATACAAGCTGTCGTCACCCGCAGTGTACGCCGTTGTCCCCGACCCCGCCATCGTCGAAAACCCCGACATCCGCCTGGGTTGATGTCGCCGGCGGGAAACAGAGGAAGTCTCAAACGGAGAAATGTGGTCGACGGTGTCGCAAAAGCAGCAGCTTTGATCGAGGCAATGGCAACAGTGGATTTGCCGGCAAACGTCGCCGCACCGGACTCCCAAGCCGACGCCTCCCGCCTTCATCCTGCCGGCAACCGTCTCCTCACCGGCGGCCGCCGGCGAGGTCGCCGGCGGTGGGTGGCGCGGCAAAACACAAGGGGGAAGGAAAGGGCGATGGCAATTTCGTAATAAAAACTTGACTCGTTCCCGACTTAAGTTAATATTACGAAATAAATTTTAAAAAATAAAATAAAATAATTTCGTAATAAAAATAGGACTTGCTCTCGACTTAAGTTAATATTAAAAAATAAATTTAAAAAATAAAATAAATAATTTCATAATAAAAAATTGACTCGCTCTTGACTCTAGTCAATATTACGAAATTCATCTCCAAAAATTTGAAAAAAATAAAATAAAATACCATAAAATAAAATAAACCATTAAAACTCGATTAATTTATTTTATGGTATTTTATTATATTTTTTATATTTTTTGGGATGTATTTCATAATATTGATTTAAGTAGGGAGCGAGTCAAGTTTTTATTACAAAATTGCCATTGTTTTATTTTTCTTAACCAACCCTATTTTCTCCCCCACTAACCGATGGCAATTTTATAATAAAAACTTGACTCACTCCCGACTCGAGTCTATATTATAAAATATATCCAGAAAAATATTAAAAAATACAGTAAAATATCATAAAATAAAATAATCGAGTTCTAACTCAAACAACATGTTAGGTTTTAACCCGATCTTGACTCGAGTAAATAATTTGACTACGATTTGGACTGATATTAAAAACTTAACTACGATCGAGTCAATATTGGTCAGGTTTTTATTACGAAATTATTTTATTTTTTTAAAATTTAATTCCTAATATTAACTAAAGCCGAGATCATGCAAATTATTATTACAAATTATCTTACTTTTAAAATTAATTTCATAAATTGACTCGTTGGATCGAGTAAGTTTTATTGAAATTTTTAATTTATTTCATAATATTGACTCGAGTATTAAGTTTTGATCGAAGTATTTTATTTTTTAAAGTATTTCAAATTGACTCGTGAAGATCGGTTAAATTTTTATTTGAATATTTTATTTTAAAATTTATCATAAAATTGACTCGCGTAAGGACCGAGTCAAATTTTTATTACAAAACTACCCTCCCCTGTTTTTTTCCCTGTTTGCCACCTCACCCAACTGTCGACCTCGCCGCCGGCCCGGCACCGCCCCGGCCGCCACCCTGCTCACCCCTTCCGCCCCCGCCCCACCCTGTCGCCGTCCCGTCGCACTCACCCCGCCTCACCACAGCGCCGCCCCGGCTGCCCCCCGGCTCACCCCTTCCGCCCCTGCCCCACCCCGTCGCCACCCCGGCCGCGGCGATGCCCCCCCCTCCGCTCACCCCGTCCGCCCCTGCCCCACCCCGTCGCCGCCCCGGCCACCCCCGACCCACCATGTCGCCGCCCCGTCGCGCTCACCCCGCCTCACCACAGCGCCGCCCCGGCTGCCTCCTCCGGCTCACCCCTTCCGCCGCCGCCCCACCCTCCAGCCGCCCCGTCGCACTCACCCCGTCTGCGCCCCACCCAGCAGCCGACCCCGCCGCCTCACCCCAGCGCCGCCCCGGCCACCCTCCACCGCCCCCTCCCCCCGCCTCACCCCGGCAGAGTCCCCCGCGTCACCCCGCCGGCACCCTCTGTTTTTTTCAGCCGTTGGATTGAATCCAACGGCTGAAATAATTTCAAGCACAGGTAAGGAGCCTGTGCTCAAGCACAGGCTCCCTGTCCTCTTATATTAAGAGGAACCAGTGTACTACTATACTATACAAGGGCTCCGTAGTATTAATGTACTTAAATTGACTGGTTTGATGACTTGTAAAGTTCCGATTTGAAGTTTCCAAACACAAACGAGGTTATTTTGTGAGTTTGCATTTATTCCTCCCGGAGCCTGATATTGAAACATAAATTCAAATTGTAAATATTTTTATATAATCTAATATCATTCATAAAATACGTGTTTTTTAAAGCAAGTTGGATTTTATCTAGAAAATACAAAGGCAACATATAGACAAAACCAACTTGGATATGAAAGAGCAATCCAACTATTATTGTAATGATCTCTAGTAGCAGCTGAAATTAAAACCAGCGTACAAAAATATCAGGTGCAGCCTGAAGGAACAAAACGCATTATCATGTCATCACATTATCAATGGCAAGTTGACAAGTAGCAGCAACAGTTTTCACGTTTAGGGGACTTGCGAGTTACAAAGGGAACAAAAGGGAAGAAATGAAAATTAAAAGAGGAAGAAGAAAGAAGAGGGGAATAATGGATCTAAGGATCACAAAAGAAGGGAGGAATACGCAAAACCAAACTTATCACGTGCGCCAATTCCCCAATGGCAAAAAGACAATAGGGAATGGCCGAGGACTGTCCCAACCCCAACCCCAACCCCAACCCCTCCTCCATATAATAATATATTATACATAGTATTTATTTATCATGTTCTATTCATTTGATTTGAGAGTCGCAAGATCAACGCCTCTTCCTCCATGGCCGCCGGCTCCCCCGCCCGCATGGCGGTTAAGGCGCCGGAGAGGTCCAAATTCAGACACACTTGTTCCCTTCTGAGCCAGTACCTCAAGGAGAAGGGCGGCCTCGACACTCTCCGCCGTGGGATGGGCTTGGACTTTAACCACACCGGTACGATGCATCCATCATAACTCTCCTCTCTCTCTCTTCTTCTTCTTCCTCCTCCTCCGGTAATTGCCCGCTTGGAGTCTTTTGGACTTTGGAGTAGCAATTTTTCCTTTCTTTCTTCAATTCGATTTTCTCTTCTGCTTCTCCTTACTCCTCTTTCTTGGGATCATATTTTCGCACCGGGAGACGTCCTCTTTTGTCTCTTCATATTTTCCCCCCTTTTAGTCGAAGGGCTGTTGGAGGAGAACGGCGGACGGGCAGAGACGACGGATTTGCTCCCGCAGATGGAAAGCACGAAAGGGGGCTTGCACTTGCACTGCGCGGAGTTTCCGGATTTGAACGCTTCTCCCTTGCCGGAGCTTTCTTCCCCGCGCGACGCCTACGTCACGACGGCGGCCGAAACCGTGAAATCGACGGCGGCGCAGTTGACGATGTTTTACGCGGGGCGGGTTGTAGTCTTCGACTACTTCCCGGCCGACAAGGCCAAAGAGCTCATGCTGCTGGCTAGCGAGGCCTGCTCGCAAGACGCAATCAAGGCCTCTGCTGCCCCTGACGCCGTCAGCCTCCCTTCCGAGCAGCACAATCCGGCCCCTCCGTTGAGCAACCCCTCGACGCCGTCGCCGTCGCCGTCTCCTTCTCCGGCTCGCCGCCTGGCCGATGCCTCCGGTAATCCTTCACATATAGATAAAACCCCTTATTCTCGTGGTACCAAATTTCCGGTTCAAGCTCAACCTGGATTTTCTCTTTGTTTAAAGTTGACTTGCAGTCCCAACAAAGCAATTTGTTTTCTCTCTTACTCAGATCTGCCGATTGCAAGGAAGAATTCGCTCAACAGGTTCCTCGAGAAGAGGAAGGGCAGGTGAGAGCGCGACAACGTGCGCCAAATTTTATTCGACAAATCCGTAACTCTTTCACGCCCCCTAGTTAGATATTTGTTTGCGAACCAGCATCCTCCTCTCTACTTTTTTATACTAGCATTCTCCAACTTTGGTTGGAAGCCAAAAAAATGAAGCCATCAATCCTAAGTTTTTCTTGTCCTAGATTCACTACTACAAGTATAATTAGTATGAACCTGTTTTTGCTTGCTTCAATCTGTTCTAATTAGCTCATTCTTTTGAGACGCTTTCTTGGAGTCTTGTACGCACCCTCCTTCCTTCCAACCATATCAATATGGTAAATTATTAAACGATCTCGTGGCAAGATCTGGTTTATTCTTTCACATGCTTTTTTCAAAGCTTCATCCGTTCCTTGTTAGAAATATATTTGAAGGACATCTTACTTTCAGAGAATCGAGTTTCTTTTCCAAGCAAAGATGGAAGTTATCCATTGGATGCTTGAATATTTTGTGAGTAAGCATAGGCATAGCAAAGCAAGTGGTGTGGATGTTTTGCCAACATTTTAAAACTGATATAGTCAAACTTGATCTTGCCAAATTCTTTTTTATAGCAAAAAGAATTATACTAACCATAAGAAGGGATTACGTATTAGATGTTGTTTGGCGTGTAAAATGATGTAGGTAGCTCATTCTTCTTATTGCGATTGATTAATGACGAATGGTCTAACTGGATTATGGGCACTGACTGGTGTGGTGACAGAATTAGCGCGAAGGCACCTTACCCGGCTCCTGCGGCACCGGCTGGCTCTGCGAAGCCACCAGAAAGCAGCTCGTGGCTCAGTTTGACTTCTCAGTCAGACTAGATTCTTCCTTATCAGATAAGAAAAAATGCATCATGGACGACAACCTTGGAGCTCATCGGCTCTAGTGGTTTGAGCCCTGAGCCGCTGCTGATCAGCGGCTTGACATGTCGTCTGAGATGCCGTGGCTTTTAATTTATTGATGATATTGATATTTTTATTTATATACTCCTACTAGAGCTGTATATCATGCCTATTTTATATATTATTCCTACTGGGTATGATATGTATGATTTTTTGTTTCTAAAGTTCTGTACTGCTACTTCTGTTTTCAACAGCAAAAGATACAGTATTATCTGATTCAGTGGGCGGTGGCCCGCATGTTGGTGGCAGAATTTGTCTCCTTAATTTGACGGGCACGTTGGGTTGTGCTTGGGTCAAGGTGGCCATCATCAGTGCCTAGCGTAAAGTAGGACGGCCAAAATAGCATAAAGTGAAGCTTTGGGGAAAAGAAAAAAGCATACATATTTCATGTTCAACTTCATTGTTTTTTTTTGAAACATGTTCAATATTATTGTTATGCGCGGTTCTCTTGTCTTTTGGCTTGGGATAATTACAAGCAATTATTAAAAAACCAATTGTCGGCGCAGGAAAAGAGGGCGGTGAGGATTGTGAATGGGCTAATTAGTGGGAGCCACTGGGTGTGGCCGACTGACTCAAACCAGGATGGAGTGTTGGTGGGATCAGAGACATAACTTTGCATGTGCCAGGATGTAATCGGATGTTCGATATAAATAAATTTGGTAAGAATTACATCCGTTTATATCGAGTGCAGATTTATCTTCTACGGCACTCCTGAATACGAAATTTCAACATTATTTCCCCAAATGTTTTAAAAATTTTCAAAATAAAGGTATGATCGCAAAATTATCAAAGTAGGTTGGAATCTGATCGGTTCCTACACCGCCCACGGAGGAGATTTCTTTCTGTTTATATCTGATTTTAAAAAATTATTCGATTTATATCCAATTAAGTGATATTTTATAAAATTATAATTATATTTTAAAAATATTTAAAATAATATTTTTTTATTTTTATATTAAAATTTATTTTATTTAATTAAATAGACCAGCTCTACTGACATTCGAATCAAATACAAATATAATGAAAGTAGTGGGTAGGATCAGGATTTGGGTTTTCGGATTCAGAGAATATAGGCCGATCGTATCTGACCGGAACCCGTCTCTAGATCGCGATATCCCACCCCCGTAGCGGACTCTCGGCGCTCCCTGTGAACGACGCCCCGCCGGCTATGTACGATTACGGTGTCGGTAACCATCATTCTCCGTTTTATGTCTCTCTACCGTCTTCTTGATGTTGGGGAGAGTGCTAGTGTTTCTATCACGTGAATTGATGTTCTTTCCTGGCAGTAGTTAGGCGTTATGGTTACAAAATCGTGTTTTAAGTGACCTTTGGATAAGTTACTCTGTTCACTTACGGTTCCTTGTTCATTGGAAGTCGATCGAATCTAATGCGGTTGCTTTTAAGGGGCAGCTTTTGTGTTGTTTGAAAAGCCTACCCTTTTCTGACGATAAAGAACTTACAAGTAATCTGCGCAACCGACTTTTCCCCCCAATTTATAAGGTTAATGAATTTCATCATATTGCCTTTCTATTTTACCGGGTTTGCGAATAATCGGGAACAATTGATATTGCGGGTCTTACCAATATAAATCATGCAGGTAAGTATGCCCTAGTAATACTTCTTCGATGTCCTGGAGCATTTGTGGCAGCTGTGAGAGTAAAATATGTCTGAATAATGCTCTTGGATGAAGTAATTTGCTTGTGTTTCAGGTTGCATGTATGATTCTGTCGGCTATTGTACTCTCCGAACATGCTTTTTATGGAGCACGTTTAGATGTGTTTTCAGACTATGTGATTATGCATGCTTCACAAAGTTGAGGGTGCAATGTGATTCTAAATGGAAATCGCTTATGAGTTTTGATGCATTTTCAACAGGCTTATTTCTTTACTTGTTTCAGCTTCTTTTCCATGCTTGTGGCCTGTGGGCTTATTTGAACTTTTTTTCCCATTCTTTTTAACATCCTCATTCCTTTATACCATAGTATAATTAATTGATCTTGATCTTTTTGTGCTCTCTGCTTACTTTTTCACCAATTATTCTTTTGTTGCAGTCCAGTGATGGATTCAACATCAATTCACAGCTCGAGCACCTCCAAGTGAAATATGTGGGAACTGGGCATTCTGACTTGCACAGATTGTAAGTTTATAATAGCTAGTACTTTTTTTGTCATTCACCTATATTACACACAAGGTTTTCAATGCCAGATTTTTGTTTTGTTTTGGATGTCCAGTTCGCCGAGATATTGGAGATATATTGGCAATTTTCACGAAAAATTTATGATGCTTTTGAATGTATTATTCTATAGCTTTTGAATGCATAAACATGGTTTAGAACCCAAACAACAAAGTTTATGAATAATAGTACACATTAACTAACATAATTGTTAGCTTATTTCCTTAATATAAATCAATTAATATTAATAAGTTACTAATAATACACTAAGCAAGACGCTTATATAAAATCCACTAAATACAATAAAAGTTACCTTATAAAGCACTTCATAAGTTTAAATAATTAATGTAAAGAAAATTAAAATTAATAAGCTAATAAATAATTAAGATGATTATCAAATTTGTCAACAAAGTGATTGGGTACAAGTATGAGAGACCAACAGAGGCTAATAGATTACAGAATAATTAGTATTACTATCAGCTACATTTAATGTGAACCTTTAGATTAGAATAATGGTTAGATGATGGGGGGCAGTTTTGTCTAAGTCAAAAATAGTTACAACGATGCGATCTACACTAATGGCTAGATTTGATTGTTGCTGATATGGGAATATCACCTGTTGCTGATACTAAGGCATCTCAATAAATTAATGGGACAAAACAACTAATTTGGTATAGATGGATTAATAGGTTTGAACCAAAACAAAAGGAGTTAACAATTTTGCCAGCCACAATTTAGATGTCCCCAATATCTGGCAAAAATTTCACTAGATATCGGCGAAATAAGCAAAATCAATTTTGCGGGTGAATTTCATTTCGGCAAGTTACAAAACCCATATATCTGGCCAAAATATGGCTGAAATGATAAACCATGGTTGCACATAAAGGAATACTTTAATAACTTGCTATAATTGGTTACTAACATATGTAATTTCAGTGAGCGGGCAGTGTATTCAAAGAGACATCTATGCATCTTATGTTGGTCACTGCCCCATCCTTGCATATTTTGCCAATGCTCAAAATGAATCATTGGGGAGAGAGCGTTACAACTTCAACTCTTTTAACTATTGAAGATATTCGAGAAGTAATGCTTCAGATTCTGCTCGCAGCTCCAGAAAGTTAAAGAACAAATTAAGTAGGCATTTGGGAATTCAGGGAATGGCCTCAAGTCTGATAATGTTAAGTATAGATTTTTGGCGGTTGAATTTTATATTGTGAAATGCTTGATATCTGTTAAATTTTTCTCATCAATGGGTTAAGCTTTAGTGGCATTTTGTGCTTAAAAGTTCTAGATGTTGTTTCGGTGTCTTTGAACTTGGGAATCTTTACACAGCTATATTTTAGTTTTCTGTTTTCAGGATGTCCTAATGCTGCATTATCTTTGTTGTTATATTTACTTGTTGAATGACTTTTTATTTAGGTTACAGCTTTTGTTTTATTCCTTCAGGTATATATGCTGATAATCCTGATAAGCTTTTAGTATGTTTTTCTGAAGTTGACTTCCATTTTAGTACTTGGTGGCAAGATAAATTTTCAAGTCACCTGACTAGTAAAGAATCCCTACTAACTGTACTTCTGCTTTTGTTTGCTTTTCCAGAAAATGCTTTTGCCGTGTGGCCTACCAGCGGAAAGGGTTGAAGAATAGGTAACTGTTTTAGCTTTTTGGGCTGTGCTGTTGAACCCTTTCCCACTTGGAGTCACGGCCATGTAGTAGATCCCCCTTGCGAAGATTCTTCAAGTGGGAGTTGAAGTGCAAGGTAAGTACTTTATACAGTTGCAACCGGGGAGATTGTATTTGCAATGGTTTGTTAACTAAAGCCTGATTTGTTTCTGGAACCATGAATTTTATTTTATATTTTATTTTATTTTTAGTTGGTAGGCACCAGCCTTGCAATTAGATTGTAGAAGTTCTATCATTTGTATCATGGTGTGCACCTTTGGATTGCAATCGAGTATTTGCAAGCGAAAACATTTAATGCTTATTTACCTTGGCATGGGATGTGTGAAAAATGTTGCTACTTCTACTCAGGTAAGTTTGGATTATGATCTGGACATTGCTCTAAATGTATAAATCGACATCCTAACTGGGTGGGATTTGTGGTGTATGTTGTGTCTTTTTGATGATGATCATTTAAAACTCTCTCACTATTGAGAATATTGAAAGCTAACCGTAAGGTCATGGAATACCTTTGGACATGCCTCGGTCAACGTTAGAATTTACGTTATACGCAAACTCGGTGTAACTTTCAACCTAAACAAAATTTGACTACGAGACTTTCTAAGAGTAACTGATGATTTCAAAAGCTTTTCAATGTTTCAAGGATTACTTAAAATTGGAGTCTTTCAGAGGAAGTTGGCATTTTAAAGTTTGAAAAATTTTTGACGAATTGATTGACAGTAGATCGTTTGGCAGAACAGTCAGCGGATCGATCAACTACTGCTCATCTTTTTTAGACAAAAATTGTGGCAAAATACTGACTTTTAAAATTATATCTTCTAAATTACATGAAATTTGGAGAGATCACATAGGATATTTTAAAGTTTATATAGAAAAAATTAAGCAATTTAGAGTTCTACAGGATGATTGAGATATAAGTTTTCAAAGTTTGGATAAAATATTTATTTTTGGCTAAAAACTAGTCGGGAGAAGTGCTCATGTGATAATTTCGAAGACATAATAGCTGGTAGTACTTCCTAAGAAGTTTTTGGTTATACATAGGATTTTTAAAACGTTTTTTTCATTAATTTTTAGAGGTTTCAAACGTGGAGTGCTGAATTGGGAGAACATGTTATTTGTAATCTCCATTGTGTTTTTATTTTTGTACCTAAAAGTGTTTATTAACTTGCAAGTGTAACATCCCAAATCCGATTTACGCTCCGTGAACCGAACTGGCATATTATTGGCCTCGGTTAGGTAGGCTAACTCAAACCTAACTTATGCGGATCCAATCTCGGCGTCTTAAGATGAAGATATTACTCGTTATGCATAGATAAATACACAGAATCCTAACATGATACTACATGGATAACATGCAAACTAAATTACACACCATTACAATTACGATCAAAATCGATAAAAATTATGAAATAAAACGGACAGAATTTTCCCTAAAAGTGCAATTAGGGTCACCTTGTCAAAATACTATATATAAACATATATGCAAACATGTATCTATATATCACGCAACTTCATTCACACAATATAATAGCATCATAAACAAAATATAATCACTCAATCGACTGATATGTGTGCAAGCGACAACAGTGCTCTTCTGTCCAAGCTGGCTCATCCAATTCGTGATTATTACCTACATATAATATAAAAGCACGTCAGTAACAAGTGTTACTGGTTCAGAAAATAAAATAACTATAACAAGCTGGCTATGAGAGCAAACTCTCATATGAAAGAAAATATCATATACTCCATGTGAACACTCTGAAGGGCACTATTGAGGAGCCATTGGGCTACAGACCCAGTAGCATCCCGAACTTACTGATCTGCTGTTGCTGATGCCGCTCTCGACATTTTCTTATTTCATTTTCTGGTCTCAAATCCTAAGCCCTTTCCTTACCTCCATATTTCTCCTGGCCTTGAGCACGAAAGCCGAGTACTCTCAGGCAGTCGCCTTTAGTACCCTTTGAACCACAAGTCCGGACATGCGTTGTACTAAATAGTACTCGTAAACCTCCACGTTCTCCGGGTGTGAGGAACTCAAACGCGGAGTTGTCAGGATCCCTCGGGAATGGAACAGTCCGCTGGCACTAATCCAGAGCCCGCTTTAACTGTCACGGCATCCGCTCATGGTACGTGCAGTCGGTTTCTCCATCTCTCGTCTCACTGAAAACGCAAAAACTACATTATATATATAATATATATATAGCTGGGTAGGGATTTATATAATAGACCCGAAGGTAACTTGTGGTGGATCTTGTTTTCGAAATCATCCTCAAGGGATCTCATCCTTGAGGTGTTATTAATCCGAAAATTTATTCGGCTAGATGGCCCGAGTTTAAGTGGGATCCGATAAAACACCACTTAACCCGCCCTGCAGGCATTAAATCAAACATACAATAGAAAGGAGTAAAAACAGAGGTGAGTCCTAAACGGACCTGGTAGAAGCTCCAAGCGTGTCATTGCGCCTAGGCGGCGAGCTCCTACTTCGTACCTACACATCAAAACTAAATACTAACGCCCACTAACTAAATGATGCATCAAACTCAATGAATATCATACACATAATAATCATCGGTCACAATTAACAATCAATAATCCTAAGTATGAAAACAATTCTAATTCAACCTATGCATACCAATTTTATTGTATTTTTCAAAGTTACGTCCTGATCACTTATCATGCTGAGACTCGATCTACCTCATTAGATCACTTAACCTTCATTCTCAATTAATTGCATTATGCAGTCATCATTTCACTCATAGTCATACATTCATCATGACAACTACTCAATTCTAACATGCTATACTAACAATCATTATCAATTTTAAATAATCAAATCGGAGGTAATTATACCTCACATCATCGACAATCGGCGACGGCTAGGGTTCCGTCGCGTGTCTCAGAGCTCAAATTCGGCGCTCTTCGGCACCCAAAATTCAATTAGGTTCGACTGGGTGAGCTCCGCAGAAGATCCGGTGAATTCTAACAATTCCGGTTTTCCGGCGGGTTTTGGCAGTTTTCCAGCAGCTTCCGACAGTTTTCCGACGACAACCGCCGCCGGCGTCTACTGGCTGGAAAGCAATGGTATTGGATACCATTGGAACCGGCTCAGCGAGCCCGACGCATCTATGATGTTGATGTGGCCAACGGAAGGGGTGGCTCACCGAAAAATGCCTAAAACAATGGTGCCGACAATGGGTGACTTGATCTGGCCGACCTGGGCGGCAATAGCCTCCGCTCCTGTCAGGAAAAGTCGCTGGGTGGTCGAGGGTGTCGAGGTGACCACTTGATCATGGCGGCAACGGTCGCCGGCGTCAGCTCATGACGTTGTCATCGTATACTTGAATACGCATGACCCTCATAGCTCATACACGCGATTGGCGTCGGCTCAGTACACGTATTCTGAATTTGACTCGACTCGAAAATAATGATCGAACTGACCGGTTATGAATATAAAACCCTGACTCGAATCGTGGGTTTTACAGTAAGTATGCTATAAGCATTGTGAGGAAAATGCTTATGTGTTGAGCTAAATTATTATAATTCTTAGTATGTTAGGAGTGTGTGAATGAACCATCTAGGCCTTGGTCTTAAAAAAGTGTTTGCTTCGTTATTTTCCTCCAAAATGTGAAGATGGATCACTCCTTGACCCTAGAGAAGAACTTGTGCGAAACTAGTAAATAAGGACGTTTCTTGACATAAGGGAGAGCTTATAAAGAAATGATTTCTCAATTCTTGGGACTTTGAAGGGGAGTAGACACTTTCGCTTTTAGAACTTGAAAAAGAAGTCGTTTTTGCTTTTATGGTTGCAAATCTGTAAGGGTGTAAGAGGGGTACGATTCTTTCGTTCTAAACGGGAGTTTGTAAAAAAAATATTTATTGAGTTCTAATGGGTTCGAGTTGTGATAAGTACGCAAGAGAAAACTTCACTAGAACATGGAAGGGATAAAAAGTGGAATGGTAGTTCCAAACCACTTGTGTCCTGTATTTCATTTCCCTGTCACTTCTCTTGTTTAGTTTACTACTGTACTACCTATTTTACTTGTATTTGTACTGCTTAATACTTTTGTATTTATCTTGTTCGCTAAAGGGTATTGAATGAGTACGCCGTAAATCAATTAAAATTCTTGTGTGGTTTGATTATTGTTTAATTAGGGTTTTGTTAATACAAGTTACAATTGATTTAATCAATAGTATGGTTTGACTTACCAACATTTGTGACTATGAATAAATTAAAATTTGATGAACTTGATGTTAATTCTCTTAATGCTTTATTATTTAAGTCATATGTTATAAATTGTTCATCATCGATCTACTTAAAAATGCTAAAAAATTATAAAAAACCAAATTGTTGAAATGATAATCTTAACAACTCTTTCACAATTCACACGGTCCCCTTACCTGTAAAGTATGGCCATTATAACTAAATCAATAAGAAAAAAATATAAAGAACACATACAATTAATGACTTTCATAATTGCTGTGGCCAAGGTTTATTCAAATCGGAAATTCTGTATACCAAATATGTAGGTGCAACACAAGGTAAAAGATGCCGGACTGGAAAAACTATTAATACGAGTTAGAAAAGAGTTGATGACAGGTAATAGACAGTGACAGATAACAGAAAATCAGTGTCATAACTTGCTAAAATCAGAATAATGAATAGAAGTGGTTGTATTGTTATATTTCTGTACAAAGAAATGCAAGACAATATGAAAGTTCAACCTTGCAAACCTGTGGAGAGATTCCAAACTTCCACAATTTTGCTCCCGTTTTACATGTATTAGGTGAAAAGACGATCTTTGATAGTACAATTGTTATTCGAGGTGTAACAATACCAAAAATTGAATCAATACTGCTTTCCACCCTAAAGAAAGAGGATGGCAGTCCTGTCCTACAAGGGTGGCCATATGCTTCTATCTCTCTGATGGAAGACTTTAATTCAGTGCTGTGCCTTCCTACTAGTCGCTTATACTTGTCGAACTTGACCCAGAAGAAAAGGAAACATTCTGCAATTCCATCCGAGATAAGATAATTTTCTAATTTGCTTATCAAATAATAAAAAGCTCATCATTTTGTGTGATACAGGCAATTTGCTTGGGCAAGTATATAAGGTGTAAATTTTTTGACGCAATAAAAAGAAGTAATGGCTACCATATTTTTAAACAAGAAAATCAATATTCTTTTTTAAATAAAAAGCCAAAAGAATCTACATTTAGTGCTATACTGCTACCAAAAATGGATTATGACATTCCACACTTATGGTTGTCGAGTAACCAATAAAGCCATAACTTCAAAATTAGGTTAAGAAATACCCTAGCGGCCCACTAGTTTTCAGGTTATCTTTCCATGCACTAAAGGACACAAATAAAATTGCAGACCTACTGGCAGCTATGGCTTCTAAGGACTTCAACTTAAGCTTTTAATTATTGCATTTAATTTGTATTTCTTAAACTCAATCCAATGTGCCTTTCAAGTCTTAACGCACTATCCGATACTAGATTTGACCATCCTCTTAAAATTCTTTACCTGACAATTATCTTTAAGTAACTTTCAGTGACAATTAACACAACCTACCTGTTAACTTACAACTCACAATTTCCAATTAATATCAATTATTCATAGCACATAGTCAACGTTTAATACTAAAACTGACCTGATGATAAAAAGGGTTGGCATGTTGAAGCTTCCAAACATTGCACTGTCTCTCCTCTGCAAGCTCTTTAAGACGGTTAAGCACTGGTAGCACAACTGTTGCCAAATCTGGTCGATCCTTGTGGCGGAGTTCAGCACATTTCAAAGCCAGCTTACCAAATTCCAAAGTTTCTTCCATTGGCCAATCTTGCACAGATGGGTCCAACATCTCCCTAAACTTGCCCAACTTTATTGCCCTTTCCATGTTATGAGCCAATCCCATGGGTGGTTTGGCTGTGATGAGTTGCAAAAGGATGATTCCCAGAGCATATACATCTGACTTGACGCTTACCAGTCCTGTCTTTTGATACTCGGGATCTATGTAGCAAAAAGTCCCAGCAGCAGCAGTCATACGATACTGGGTGACTGCATCAACAGCAGCAGGTGGAATTAGGCGTGCAAGGCCAACATCTGATATCTTACAAACAAAATTCTGATCAAGAAGAATGTTTGCAGGCTTCAGATCCCGATGAACAAGAGGCTCAGGCTTTCTCTTGTGGAGAAAAAGGAGACCAGTGGCAATTTCAGCGGCTATCTTAAAACGGAGTTCCCAAGACAAAGGATGGGTATAGTTTTGGCAAGCAAGGTGATCCTCAAGACTTCCGTTAGACATGTACTCATAAACCAAACAACCATTCTCAGGGCATGCGCCCATAAGAATCACCATGTTTGGATGGCGAATTTCACTCAACACTTCAACCTGATAATTTGTAATAATGCAATAAATTTTACACAGGTCAGACCTCATTATTGAAAACACAAATAATTTCTAATCATTTTTTTAAAATGGAAAAAAGGGGTAGCAGTGCTATTTCTCAATAAGTATGAACTAATATAGATTTTGGTTAAGGTTTGATCAGTTTAATGAATTTTATGCATCATTTGAAAAGTTGCTGCTCAAATATTTAACATTAAGAAGAGTAACCTAAAAAACAATAAACCTACCTCCTGCTGAAACTGTTTCATTCCATGTTGTGCATCGCAACGTAGAACCTTGATAGCCATGAGGGAGTGATCAATATTAGACAAAAAAACAGGGCCATATCCCCCTTCACCAATCTTGAGTAAATCTGAAAAGTTATCAGTTGCTTTTTTAATTTCTTCGATGGTGTATCTCCTGAATTTGACATTACTTGGCACAGCATTCAAAAATTTCATGTTCTTGTCTGTTACAACATCTATGCCACTTTTAACAATAGGATCACACTCTCCTTCCAGTGTCCTTCCCAGCTTTTCACCTTTATGCTCACCAGCTGTCCAGGCATAAAAATCTCTGGCCTGTATAAGGGATGTTCATCAAAATCAGCAACCACTTCATGTTTCTTAAAATAAAATGATTAAAAAGAATCAAATTTAAAACATAACAAGGCTAAAGCATGATAGAATCACTAGAATGATTCATAATAAAAGTAGCAACATTGCCATTGACAGAAAATCAATAAACAACCTTTAAAGCAGCATGGGCTGGATCTACAATATTTTGCATCTCCCTTCTCAGTTTCATTATAAGCTTCAACCTTCTAAACTCACATAAGTCATCCTGCAACATGATGTATAAATTGTGAACCTTCAAGGAGAACCAGAAAGTCCACACGCTTTATTTCTTTGAATACAAAATGAGAAGGGCAGTAAAAGCACGTTCATGCAGCCAGAAAGTCCACACTTTATTTCTTTCATACAAAATGATAGGCAGTAAAAGCACGTTCATGCGCCTGAAGCTGTATATAAAGTAAAAAAGGTCTTCCATTACCAGAAAAGGAGTTCTGTTTTATCCCCGAAACAAAGTCAGGAACAGGGAGCCTAGTCTAGGATCCAGAGGGGAAGAAATGGCAAAGTTTTGATGAGGTGCCTTTCCTGACACCAAACCCCTTACATTATCTGGGCATGGGTTATTCATTAATTTTTAAAGTAAAGATGAGGATGCCATGGGAGAAGGCAAGACAAAAGTCACAAAACGGTCTCAGCTTGAGTGCAGATGGTTAAAAGAGCACGTCATCTGTTAAACAGGAGACAAAACAAATGACCATAACAGTACACTAGAGCGATCTTTAACACCAAAAAGGAATGGACAAAAAATGTAGATAAGAAAATCCATTGGAATAAGATGTAGAAACTAGAAAAGAAAAATTTTGTATGGCAGTCCCAAATAACAATGAGAGATGTGAAAATTTCAAATGGAATAAATTTTCATTTGCAAGTGGAAACAATGATTATTTCATAAAAGAAACATTCAACCCAATGCCACTAAGACAGGGCGACAAAAATAAGACTATGGAAATTGTATACCTCTGGGCATACTGGCATTGAATATTCATCAAGAAAGGAGTTTCGATCAAGTGCACTGTTCGTCTTTGTCAGTTGACTTCCTCCATCAGAAACTTCATTGATTGGATGATCAAAAGATTGAGTACTGTTACTCGTTGGACTTGGGCAGGAGTTAACACTCTGACATGACAAGTCAACAAATCCAGCATGTGGGCTTTGACCTTGACCAAATACCGCAGGTGGAGATGCAGAAGGGCTGTCGGAATGATACTTAACTTTAGCCATAAGCCAAATAAAATCAGCAACTCTCATCTATGATCTTGGGTATGTATCTTTAGCTAATCATAAAAAGCTAAACACTTTGCACAATTTCACTAACCATAAACTCCCTAAAATTTAAATTATTCGTGTCCTAAAGCAGCGGCATGACATACGTGAGATTGCAACTACAACCGATTCAAAATGAAGATTCGACTCAAAGTACTCCAAAGTTGACCTATATGTTTTACCTTATCAAAATGCTTGACTATAATATCATTCAAAGAAATGATACTTAAGTAGGTATAATGTATACAAAAAATTCAATTAACTTCGAATCATATGCTGAGAAAGATAAAACTACACACCTTGTTTGTAACTCATTTGACCGTTGGGCAACTGGATCACCTAAGGATTCAGAACAATTAAATAGTCAATATCGCCTTCAACACAAATAGATATAACAGGAAAAAGGGTGTTCATTTACTTCTGGAACATGAATGAAGTACTAATGGCGGATAACACTAATCATAGGAGAAGATAAAGATGGAGAAAACTCCAATGAATATCAAGAGATAGCTAGAAAACCCTCTACATACAATTTTGATGCAGGATAACTCACCAATATGAGGGATGCAGATGGAAGATACAAAAGGTATACCTCACGAAAATAAGGACATCCAAACCAATATATTTTTTGAACAAAGAAGCAATAAGAGGTCACGTGCATGCAATGACTTTAAAACATGATAACAGGGTGTGAACAATTTTCCCAATTTTAAAGTTGTAACTCTTACTTTTCGCTGTCTGGAATGGATTTACATTAGCTTTTGACGTGACAAGTGATGATTGGTCAACTGTGACTTTGTTAGCTCGAAGAGCCGGTTTAACAGATGCAAGTTTCCCTTTTGCAACAACATATATTGAGCAAAAATCTGGAGCAAGTTTTGAAACAGTTGTTGGAACATCAGCTTGCTTAAAGGCTCTGCAGATCAAAATGTCCAACGATACTATGAAAAGAGATGCAAAAAAAGGAGAAAATAAATAAAGAAAACAAGTCCTTGTCACTTAAAACTTAATGAAACTCATTACCTTGCAAATGCATTTCGAGACGAGGCACCAAGAACAAGATTATCAACAGACTGGTCGATGATGTAATCAATTATGGCACTTGATACTTCAGTGTGATCCACAATAATCTCCTTACAACACAACTGAACCAACAATGTTTGATACTATCACAAAAAGGATCCAATGGCACCAAAAAAATGTTCAAAAAATTCAGCTCCCACCAAGAGCGTGATGCAAGCCACATATTTTTTAGTTGGCAATAATAGTCTTAAGTCCATCAATAGATTAATTACATGGTAATTAAAGAAATTAACTTCAAGAGGAAATGGCGTCAAGAAGCGCACGGGCCATAAAAACTTTGCCATTTGTAATCACATTATAAAAAAAAGCAGATGAGATAGAAGAATGCCCGTTGTAGGCAAGATTCTCTGCTTTCCTTCTCACTTGTACTCATGTACATTCTTCACAAACAGAAACATGAAAAGGACGCCAACAAAAACCCAGGAGAAAGATAATACAGATCCTCTTCGCTGCAGCTCATCATATAAACCCGGGGGAGGGGGAAGACTCTATAGATAAAATATGGTCAACTACAGTGTACAGGCAGACACATTAATGCAATAAAAGGAAATCATACCCCACGCCTACTGCAGAAGCACTGAAATGGCAAGAGAAGTTCCTTCGTCTGAATGTCAATCTGATTCAAATAGGTACTTGCCACATCTTCATTCACTTCTGCAAGAGAAAGCTGCTGCCCAGCTGCACGTCAAAGACAAACACACATCACAATCCAAGAACACCCATTCCCATGCTTTCGTATCATCAGCACACAAATTCATTAAGATTTTCACAACGATAAGCCGAAATCGCCAAATCTAGTAGGCCGACAAATGTTCTGGTGCAAGAAAAGCAAAAAAAAACAACACACACACACACACGGTACGAGCGAGCGAATATACACAAGCAAAAAAAAAAAAAAAAATTAGAGCAATCAAATGAAAACATGAAATACTGCAACAAAGATACATCGCACCCCATCATACAACGACAATAGCTTGTATTTCTAGCAAGAACGGGAGCAAGAGAAACCGGCGCACTTGGAGTGGGAAGGGTGGTGGGCTTCCTGCGGACGTGCAAAATGTGGAAGATCCGACCCTTGGCGATGAGATTATCAGAAGCCCACTTCAGCGCCTGATGGCTGTTCTTACCGGAGTGGACCGCGACAACCACAAGCCCCCGGCGCTCTTCGCCGCCTCCGACGAATTTCTCCACATCTCCGACCCGCCGAGATCAGACAAGGGCAGCAAGGCAACGATGGGAGAGGGTGTGAAGAAGGAGGGGGAGTGGGAGGGGTGAAGTAGAGCGGCCATAGTTGCCGAAATTAGGGTTTTGCCGGTCGTCGACGTTGGGGTGGAAGGAGACCGAGAAAGCGGGGAGGCGGAAGAAAACGGTGTTCGGTTGCGTTCGGGTAAAGAGGGGCGGTCAAAAACCGCAAGGAATGGCGGTCACAGGATCACACCAAACATTGGGAGGGCTCCTCCATCTTCCTCAACGACTGATTTTTTGTTCTTATCTTTCTTACCTGGACTGCATAACAACAAGTACTGCTTTTTTAAGTATTCTTCTCCTTTTCATTCTGTAAGGAAATGTATGTCCAACAGTCCTAGCTTTATCTTTAGATATATTTAATCATGTCTAATTTTTTCAATGCAACTGTAGCGTAGTTTTATAAAAAAATTGGGGCTAGATCTTAAATCGAACCGCCCAGCTAGTGATGACCATCTAACCAGATTCATCGTAGGGTGGCACAATCTAGCCATTGGCGAGCCGTCTAATTTTTTGAAAAGGCATTTATGTGGGCCGTCTCTATGATCAGACAACTCAAATTGGCATTGAAACTAGAAAATTTTTCTTGTCCAAACATTAGGTAATTGCCTCTCGATATATAAGTCCATTCTACTTTGCTTGATATAAGTAAATTAGTTAGATCAATGGTATGTGTATCCAACCTGTTAAATACGCTCAGAGTTGGAATAATTTTTCAATAGACAAATGTCTACCCCAATGTAAACCCTCCTTAAACTCGGAAAGATCATTTACTTTGAACTTGGGATCATGATTTAACGATATTTTTCTAAGAATGCAGTTGGTTGTAGATCTTTGGATTGATGTAGTTATTCATATAAAAAATCATAAAATCTGGCTCTTTTTATGTGTTAGTCAATGAACTATGCTATGTGGAGGATATATTTGACATGTATCATTAATATGTATTTGTAACACGTAAAATTAAATTAAAAATAATAATAATCTACTTTTAATTAATTTTTAATTAAAAATTGATAATATTTATTTAGTTTTAACAAAAGATAAATGCTTTTATTAATTATACTCTAACAGTAAGTATAATAAATTTTATTAAAAATAAGAATATAATCTTGAATTTCACACATGCAAATTAATGATGAACAGTTATTATTAAGAACCGTTTTTAATAAGAACATTGAAGATAATTTTATTAGAAATAGGACTAAGGAAGACTATTAAATGCAACTTTATTAGAAAAAGGAATAAGGAAGACTAATAAATGCGTTTTATGTTTATCAAGTAATACTTTTTACTTGTTAGAAAAAAATTTTAACGTGAATGTGGCCTCACATAATTTAATATCAACGGTCCAAAATCAACCACATTAAAAAATAACTCCCTAGACTATATTATAAAGATATGTGTGTGTATGTGTGGAGATATGTATAGCATAGTAAAAATCTAGTTCGCATTGCTAACTGGTAAAAGAAAATATGCTTCATATTGTCTTTGATAAATAACATGACATATATACTCTATTTATGAAACCACAAAAATAATGATATTTACTAATTTGTTTTCTTTTTTAAAAAATAATCCCTATAACACATACTATACACACTCGCACCTATCCAACACAACATAAGTCCCAATACCTACTAAGTGTTAGCTATCATAGCTGCTACTGCTATATTGTCCACCTCTTACCTATAGTTACAAAAATTAGAATCGGCCTCCAAATCTGTTTAATAGAGAGTTGCTAAATTAAACTAATTCATAAAAAATCTGATAAGAATAATTCATTAGAATTAGTCCAAATTGGTCTCATATAATGAACATTTATGTATATTATATTATATTATATTATATATATATTACTAAATATACCAAATATACATACACATTATTAATAATTTAGCAACACCTAACATAAATACATAAAATGAAGATCCAATCTTTTTTTCAACATAAGTATAAAATTTTAAGGTTTAATATAAACACAAAAGATAATTATTATTTATCATCACAAGATTATAATTTTATAAAAGTAAGGTTTAATATAGCACAAATGATAGTGACAATTCATCAATATAAGTCCACAAAATTAAAGTTTAACACAATTTTACTTAGTTAATATTAAATCATCAAATTCGTCATCTGAACCATCTTTATAGACTGAATCACTATCACTAATGGAAAGAGTAAAACTCTTTGATTCCAGCAATATGTTGTTTAAACCGATATACCCTTCCATTTATGATTTTATCACAAAAGCTACAATTGACTTGCTTTTAAAATGTGTTAACTAGTGTGTCATATTCTCAACCAATATCCATTTTCCCTATGAAGAAAATAAATAATTAATAATATAAATTAAATAATAAATTAGTACCACCATAAATGAATAGAAATCAATAAATGAACAACAAAAACTATAATTTACCAATCAATATTTAAAAAATAAGAATAAGAACTCAAATATTGCAATTCACATATTTAAAGACATTAACAAAGCATGCAATTCAGATGTAGTAAAATCATAATATTTTGACTTTATAATATTTATCATGTTTGCGATCACATATAATCATAATTTGAGTTTAAAAAAATACTAGGCTTTAAGATTCGTAACAAAGTTAAACTTTGAAAAACTTAAACACACTTTCATGCTTATACAATCTGTGCATTTTATGGTGGACAAATTCTCTTTAAAATTATCAAGGTGAAAAAATTGAACCAATCACTTGTGTAAGGTTATAGCTATGTATCAAATGTAAATGAGAATCATAGATATGTGCAATTAAAATATGTGAAACAACATAATTGAGGATATTAGATGCAGCGCTTCATGTAACACTGTAAATTTCAATGGATGCACAATACACAAATTAACAAAAAATAAATCCAGACTTGGAGGAAGGGAAGAAGGGGATGCTTACCGGTTATCGCAATAAGAGATTAGTAAAGGGATGCTTGTTGGTGGTCAGAGGATTGGGTGGTCGACGGCAGCTTGGAGGGAAGTGGTGGTGGTGGTAGCCGGACTTTGGTTCACTCACGTGGTGGTCAGAGTGCTCAAGGGTGGTCGGGGTTGGGTGGTTGGTGGCGGCTTGGAGGGATGTGGCGGTGATGATGGTAAGAGGCCGATAGAGTTTTGAGTTTTCATGGTAGGCGGTGATGATGGTAAGAGGCCGATAGAGTTTTGAGTTTTCATGGTAAACTTTACCTATGTAAAGAAAGGACTGATTCCATCCATTATCCCCTCAGTGAAAAACTCAGTTCAAATCGGGGCTAGTCGGCAGATTCGTGGATGATTTTTCCACCCAAACAAGTTGCTTCTTTTTTTAACCAGGTTTGTTGCCTAGCCGTGCTAAAGCTGATTTTGCATCTATGCTAATACCCCACTATTGTACATACTAATGGCTTTTCGGAGTACATGACTACATGCAACAACTAATAGCTCGGGGGAAAAAACATTCTACGAGTAACAAAATAAGGGGGGAAAAAGTTCTATTCGATAAGTAAAACATTATAAGCCGTTAGATCAATCATGAGCCAATTCGTCTACAATCTGAACCATTGAATCTTCACTGTTGTGGTACTTTTTCTTTCTCCAAGGTCAATATTACAAACCAAAGAAAAAGAGTTTACAAAAATTAAAGGAGCATCACTAGACCATCTAATATGGCCACCAAAGTGTTGGAGGATATTTTTTAAAAACAAAAATTTTGCTTCCGCCCTCCGTAGCATGTGGTTAGAGTCAGCCAGAGGTGACAGGTGGCTGCCTACGACCAAATCTAGCTGACGACGCTAGGTCTTGTTGGCAGTAAGCCTATGCTACCTAGCATTGCTAAGGGTGTTACCCGTGGCTAAATTTTTGAGAAAAATTTGTTTTTTTAAATAGGAGGGTAGTTTTGCCCTTATATTAATTTTTTTTCATTTTCTTGGTAATTATGGTTGATTTTTCCATTAAAATTTTATCCCCTCAAATAAAAACTATTATATACACATATATATGCGCTATGGCCTAAGCTAGCATGGGACAAATAGCAGCATCGTCTAAATGACGTAAGGTAAAAAACGACAATTGTGGAACTATTTTTAATTACTTTTTTAATTGAGATCATCTATATGTTGAAAAAAATGAGAGCATCTGGGATTTGTTTGAAAATAAATAAAAATAATTTAAAATAATCAATTAGCTATTAATTGTGGGAAAATTTTAACTATTTTTTACGCTTCATTCATCTGTAAGTAAAATTAAATGTTGTGCATCATAGGAAAGGCCCTACTAGCTAGAGAGAATAACAAGATAAATGACGTCTTCAAAAAGAACAAGAGAGAAAACATAAAGAATGTTTTTAATTGCATCTATACTAAGCGATGAAAATTAAAACTCAAGTTATTACTGTTCCATATAAAGCGAGGTTAAATTTACGTGTTCTTAGAAATGTTGGCACTCGGCTACAATTCTAATTTATCTTTTAGCAAACAAAAATCTTTATCATCTACGAACTTGATCAGATGGTAACAAGAATAGCAATCGGTAACAGTCTTTTCGATATATTAATAAAGAGTTGTTTCGATGTAGCCAGATCAGCTATACAATAAGGACACGATTATTTGGTCATTCGAAATAATCAATGATTAACATATAATCTGTAGAGCTAAAAAATTAAACTATTCTGATAATTAATTAGTTTTAAAGAATAATATATATCTATATGAATTTTTATAACTAAATTTGGGAAACTTCATGCCCAATATATATATATTGCTATGGCCTAAGCTAGCAAGGGACAAATGGCAACATCGTATGAATTACGTAAGGTCAAAAATGACAATTGTGGAACTATGTTTAATTACTTATTTAATTGAGACCAAATGTATGTTGGAAAAAAAATGGGAGCATCTAGGATTTGTTTGAAAATAAATAAATAAAATTTAAAAATAATCAATTAGTTATTCATTGCCACTAAGCTTGCGGTGAGAAGAGCCCAAGCCCCGGTGTTGGAGTCTGCCATCGCTGGAACAAGAGTGTTGGAGTCCACCATCTTGCCTTACCGTCGCTGCTGCACCTCGCCTTCTTGTCACTTCTCTTCGCCTCCGTATTGCATTCGCCAAGGAGATAGCCGGAGCCGAGTCGTTACTCTGCCCTGCCTTGTAGCTGCCAAGACTTGTCGGAGTTTGGAAGTAGCCATTCTGCTGCACACCAAGGAGGTTTTTAGAGTATTGTTGCACTCTCAAGTTCGTGTTGTGGAGAGGAGTTACAGCTGACAACACCTACGAGGAGTCTTGCTTTGAAGACATTGGCTTTTGAATGTTGCACCTTGCCGATGCCGAGGAGTCACTGCCCACTATCTCTGTTGGCCAAGGAGAGGAGGTCTAAAGCCTTGCCTCGCTGGAATTATTTTAAGGAAGTACAATCGTACCTTGCTGTTGCCATAGACGCCGTGGAAGGCCGGAGTTCACTGCTGCCGTGGAGTGCTACCAGGATTGCCACGTCCCCGGAGTCCAGCCCCATTGCTGTTGTGCAGCCTCGCCGAAATCTTCATCGAGCCAGAACAATTGTTGCCGCTGCACATCCGCCATAGAAACCGGGGAGAAGCAAGGAGTTGCTGTTGTCCAGACCCGCCAACAAAAGCTACCCTTCATCGGAGCTTGGTGCTGCCGAAGTCTTACCGCCTACCAGGTGCTCGCAGTCGTGAAGCCTCGCTGCAATACGTCTGCTCGAAAGGAAATTTGTTCTTTTTGCTGGTAAAAGCAGGGGACGGATTAGGAGGACTTCTAGCTGTTGTTTGCCCCTTTTAGACGTGCTGCCTACCCTATAACCAGAGATCTGTGTTGCCGCTTTGCAGACGAAGAGGAGCTTTCTTTGCTGCCTGATTGGAGACGCTCAGGAGCCTTACTGCGGAGCTTGTTTGCGCCGAGAAGAGTAGAAGCAGGGGAAGAAGAGACCCTGTCATTGCCCTGCTTTGAGCCGCCAAATAGCCTAACGCCGCTGTTGCTTGGGAGGAAGAAAGCTTGCACCTGCCAGAGCCTGTCGAGTGTTGCCGGAGTTGGACCATTTATGCCTCGCTGTGCCCTTGGCTGCTGTTCTGAAGGTCGTCATCATGGGAGTTTGGAGATAAGTAACACATCCTTCGCCGGAGAGCTGCTGCCGTGAGACGCCCCGTTGCTGCTACACTGACACGAAGGAGCTGTTCCACCGGAAGATTACTGCCTTGTTGTTGTAGGAAGAAGGACACTCAAGACCACCGGCGTGGAGTTCGGAGTGGCTGCAACACAACACAACCCAGACTTGCCGTCTGACTTGACGCCATCGCCGGAATTTTGCCAAGAGGTGGTGAGCGAAGAAGAGGAGAAAGCAGAGCATAAAACATCAGCGGAAGCGGAAGACGGATTTCGTGGTGATTTTCCGACCAACTCCAGTCGTTTCCAGCCCTGCAGTGGTGGCTATAGTGAAACTGGCAAAGTGATCTACAAACCCAGATTGAGTTTCCCAGGAATTGGGAGCTACCATCCCGGAAAAAATTCGGGAATTGACCCATCACACAAGGGAGGAGGCAGAGTAGAAAGCATTAGCGAAAGGCCGACTTCGTAGTGGTTTTCCGATCAATGCCGATCGTTCCGGCTCCTCCGTGATGTCTAAAGTGAAGCCAACGAAACAATATTCAGACCAAGGTGGAGTACCATTGGATTTAGTCGCTACCGTTGCCGGAAAAGACGACGTCGAAGCCTCAAAAACCGCTGCTGCTGACGCCTAAACGGGTCTGTCGTGCCCAATTATTGGACCAAATCCGCTTGTCCAGCCAGTCCGTGATTAAATCCAGCTGCCCCACAAATTGATTAGACCTACGAACAGGCTTGGACCTAGACCGCGTCCATGACCCATCTACGATTTGGATTTGAATTGGTATACTATGCACCACCCGGTCCGATCCGATATTTATTTATTTTGAACCAATCCGAAGTGGTCTGGTTCAATCCATTAAAAATTTGAAAATAATTTTGAAGGCTTTATAAACTTCAGATCGAGTCAAAACTTTTTACTACATTATTTTTGGGTGTCCCGCAATGATAGGGGTCATTTTGAAGATTTAAAGACAAAAAAGTGACAAACTATGATATTGGAATCAAAGATCTCAAAGACGAATTTATTTAAAGGAGGCAAAATTTATTATTTTATATAAAATATAAAATCAAAATTAAAAATTATTGAATTGTGAGCACCAATCTCCACGTAAAAATTTTTTACATACTGTTTGGTATTTGTAACATTTTTTATTTCCATCGTTATATCTTTTTAGGCAACAAAGACACTTCAGTCCCAATGAACTCTCAATCCTAGATTGAAAAGTTGTGGTCTGCATGGGAGGACGATCCCGTGCTGACCAAATCTTGAGAGCTAAAAACTTAAATTATTCTCGTAATTAATTAGTTTTAAAAATAATATATATTTGATGAAGTTTTATAACTAAATTTAGGAAACTTCATGCCCAATATATATATATATATATATATCAAATCTTTTGCTTCAATGATCAACCCCTTGAGAAAAGCAGAGGTATAGATCAGAAATTCCAAAGTGGTCCGGATGGCTGATAAAATGGGCCACCCTCATCGTCAGAAATATCCGCCTCGTCGTCCCCCGCATTTTGATGATTCCCGGCGTAAAAAATGCCGCCATCAACCTCTGAGTACCCTCCAAACTCCGGCCCCAACACACTCAAGTTATCAGAGTCCTCCGCGGCGTCCATGAACGAGCCTGCCAAAGGCAACGGCCAGTTGGTGCTGCTCTGCTCGGCATCATGATCAGTACCCGCCGCTCCATCCCGGTCCGTCACCCCCTGCATCGCCAATGGCATCGCTGGCGCGTGGTGATCGCCTCCATCCTTGGCATGGGCGAACCGCGACGCGGCTACCTGAATCTGCGCAGGCGTGAGGCTCCGACCCGAGGGGATGGCCGGCGGGTCATGGGGAAAGTTGAACTTCGCGCTGGGCCCTCTCAGGCAGAACACGGCGGCGTCGTACGCCCTCGCCGCTTTATCCTGAGTATCGTACGACCCAAGCCAGATCCTCTCCCTGCTATAGGGCAGCCGCACCTCCGCCACCCATTTCCCCCATTTCCTCATTCTCACCCCCTAAACCTCCCAACTCCAGTACCACCAGAGCTACTCTCCACCGCCGCCGCCGTTGCTGACGCCGCATTCTCCGACATTGATCCACCCCCACCCCTGGACCGTTTTACGGACCTCCCCCGTGCAAATTAGTGTGATCAAATTACCCACAAACAAATCTCGTACTTTGTGTTGGGGGTGCAAGGGTGTAATAATAATGTATATATAGTAGGGGGCGAGGAGGACATTAGCGACACGCAGGTAAGGTTACTGTGGCAGCCACGTAGTCAAAACATTCGTGGCGCGAAAGACAGATGGCACCGAAACAATGAACGTCAACAAGCACCTGCGACTTGACAGTTGGGTCGTACCAGTACGCGTTGCCCTGACCTGACCCAAACACGAGAGAGATGTGACCACTTACCCAAGGTTTGACGGATCTTTTTTTATTTCGTTGTACATGTCTGGAGTTCGTGTGTGGAGGAGTAGCCAGACGGAGAGTAGAGACTAAACAATTGCCTTTTCGGTCTCTAATTAATTAATTATATACTCACTCATATCCTCACGCGCGTGCGCGCCGATAAGTGTGTTCTGACGAGTGACAGGATTCTTGAGAAACTTCGTTGCTTCCTCGTTATTCCTTCTAGATGTTCGCTGGGGGGTGCATACATAGAGAATGTAGAAAGTTGCTTGTGGTACTTGTCGAGTACGAACTTTCGAGTCTCATGCCAAAGTAGCGACTGGTTTTGCAGCGTTTCTTGTTATTTTCACATGATTCTGTTGTCGGGACCCACAGTCAGTCAGCGTCTTTAAGCCTGAATTGGCTGGTTAAAACTAGTGTTTAAGGACAATGAATCGATCCTGATCACTCGGATGACCACACAGATGGCGTGAGACTCCTCCTGTGACCATGGCTAGGTACATTTGAAAAAAATGAGAGAAAAGGATCCCAGCTTCCTTTGATTATTTTTATCTGGCGATGTTGGTAGACGAAGAAGTTTAGAACCACGGAAGAGTGAAAAGTTAACTTTATTCAAAATATGGAGCAGTTATCCGAAATACCCTTTTTAAAACCATTCCTTGCTTAAGAAAAAAGATCCAAAGGGGAGGATGGTGGGGGTCCTTTTAGGACGGAACAGTGAACCTGAACTGGTTGGAGGTTCGCTGTGAGTTGCTAGTTAATTTACTTAATTTTTTAAGAGTTTTATAATGGCCATAAAATTCTATTCAAAATGACCGGCTACTTTCAAAGGTATATAAACTCACACATATACACACACAAATATATATCACACACATACATAAGACACCACCCATCTTATATAAAAGATGAAAGATTATTTTAACACTTCTCCGAGCTTATTGGGCTTTGCATAAAATTATTTTAACAAAGAAAATCACCAGAAAAAGTGTTTTGTGCTCAATGTCCAATAAATGATTGAGATTATGCATTAAAATTGTGTGTGTGCGGGTGTCTGTGCTTTTATAAAAAAAATTATTGTGGCTAAATTTTCAAGAGAGCCCACTAGAAGAATTTCTCTGCATCTTATTATAAAGTATTTTTAATATAAATAGTTTTGTGTATTTCTCTAATAAAAATATATACTTTTTCATGTAAGATAAATTTTTTTTGCTACAAATTATTATTTATAGATTTTTTTCATATTTTCTATTTTTATGCTAACCCTTGAGGATAGTGCCGTAGTCCTAGGAAAGGAACCTGAGGGGGCATTTTCGTTGGGGATAAGTTGGGAATTTTTGTCTAAGTCACTCTCATTTGGGATAAAGTTTGTTTTTCTGTCAAAATTGTCTTTTCATTTTAGTACTAAAATGCAGAAATATCTTTTTCAAAAAAATAATAAGAAGAACTTTGTCATAATTTTGATGCTCATTTATTGTATATATGACACTGTTGAACATGTTTTATCTCTCCTGAACATAGAGATCATCATTGGAATATAACGTGTGCTAGTTAGGAGTAAGCATTCAATTGAACCAAACCAAAATATTTTAGTTTGGTGGGTCTGATAACCAAATTACTGAATTAGATCATACATTATCAAAAAATAAATTTATTTAATTATTTAAAAAATATATCATTGGTTTAGTGAATATACTCATTTAATAAATAATTCAATATATATATATATATCATATTAAGCAAAAAATTCATCACAAAATTAAAATAATTTCAAGATATTTAACATCAAATATATATTTTAGAATATTTTGTAAAATGTTTGGTTAATTCATTTTGGTTTGGTATAAACTTCTATAACCGTGTTGAAAACGGAAAGGAATTAATTCGACAAACGATTTGGGTTTTATTTTTATTTTTTATTGAATTATACTCACCCCTATGTGCTAGCCAATGACTTGAATTGAGAATTTAAATTTGACTAAAAGGATAATTCGTTCAGGCAATTAATTAATTAGAAAGGAATGTAGGCACTAGGAAACAGGGGAGAGCCTGTCCTATACTTAACACTTAGTACGCCTAATATGACCCGTGCTTGTTTGGGTGCAAAACATGTGATGCATAGGATGAAAAGAAGAACAAATTGGTTAAGTACTATAGAAGGTCAATCACCAAAGTTGAAAGTTGAAACTCATGGCCCATCCAACTCATCTTTACTTATCGAATACTTCGCATGCTTTAAATGGATGATGATAAGTTGTTAAATAGTAGCATGCTTAGCCATTGATCGATTCTTATCGTATTTGTAGACGTTTAAATAATCTCAAATGGGATGCTTTCAACGAATGAGGAAAGTACACACGTGAGCTTTTTTAAGAGAAATGTGGGCATGCATTTTCCTTGTGCGCGCAACAAGTTGGCCTCACTTGGCTTTAGAAAACAAGGTGCTGCCACCTGGGGAGATAGGATAACTGCACATTTGGAACTTTGGCGTCATTCGATAGCGGTCACAATCATAATCATCGTAGAAGTACATGTATGTAAGTGCAACCTTGAAGAATAAATATTAGGATTGTATTAAAGACCCAACATTATTAATAGGAAAGTTGATATTTGAAATTTTCCTTGTTCCGCGATGGGTTTTTTGCTTGAGCTTCTACCCATTTTCAGTATAACTAGGCGTAAATGCATAGACTAGAAAACTGTGTGATTATAAATGATCAGTTTTGATTAATACATGTCTTTCTTATCACTGGATTTCTTATTTAAAACACACCTCATGTTTCAATACCATTTTTTAAAACCGGAGATTGAATGTATAATGTATAGGGACTTTTAATCAAACATGGCTAACAATTTTACGTCATCAGTATGATAATGGCTGTGCTGTTCACTCATAGAAGATGCGCTTGTTCTTTTATTTTAATTTAAATTGAATTGATCATAGCATATGATATAAAACTCCTGTCATATAATTATGGATGCAATCTGTGGCCGAAAAAAAATAATTGAATAAACAAATTCATTTTCCCATATCCACTTGAGTTGGCAAATGTGGACGATAATAAAAACAAAGATTATTGCTTTATGTAAAAAAAAAAGAACAAAATAATAATCAATTTTAAAACAGGTAGTGAGCCTGTAAAAATTTGGTCACTAAACTTGTAGATCGCAGACATATCTTGTCCGGCGACTGAAAATGGCGGCGGACAGGTCTGCCCGTCGGACATCCTTGCGTTGTCAAAAATTCCACAAGGACGACACTTGATTGTACCCCGTCTCCGCCGCCGGCGTCGAGCACTCGGCATCACTCGCCGGCGGGAACAAACCGAAATCGTCGAAATAGCCGTTCCACGCCCCCCAATTGCGAGTAATCGGACGCAATGTCGGCGGAAATCGGCGCCAGAGAGTCGAAGTAGGAGCCCTCCACCGCCGCCTCGGAGACCGACGACAGCGGCGACGCGCAGTACTCCGAAGCCGAGCTGGTGGGCTCGGCCGCCGCCGCTTCGGCCGCTGTAGCCTCCGGCGGGGGGAGGAGTTGGCGAACTGGGAGGCGACGAGCTGGATCTGGGCGGGCGAGAGGGAGCGGCCGTTGGCAATGTTGGGGGGGTCGAGGGGAAGTTGAAGTTGGCGGAGCGGCCTCGGAGGCAGAAATTGGCGGCATCAAAAGCCCTAGCCGCCTTCTCGGCAGTGTCATAAGACCCGAGCCATATCCGCTCCCTGCTATTGGGCAGCCTAATCTCGGACACATACTTGCCCCACTTCCTCTTCCGAACACCCCTGTACCGCTGCGCTGCCTCCTTCCCCCGAACCAGCTTGTCGTCCTCGCCCAACTCCTTCGCCTTCATAATCTTTTTACAAGTAACAAAAGATTTATATAGAGAGAGAGAAAAAAAAATCGCTTGTTTGCGGCACTGCACAAGGAGTACCAGGTGGTGCTTGTAGTGTGTTTTGTTCCAAGTAAGAATGACGGCTCCAAGTGGATGATGTTATGGTTATATATATAGATAGCGGGGATGGGGGGAAGAAAAGGGCCGGGGTAGCGTGTTGATTTTAGTTTTTATTTTTTAAGTAAAGACAAGAGAGAGGGTTCATCTGATGGGGTAGACTGATGACGAGGCGATGGGGCAACGCGGGGAAGGGGACCAGCGGCACGTTTTTGTTTTCTTTTTTGGATTTTCACTCGTTCCCTATTTAGTGGGAACCATCCATCGGCTTTCCCTTCTCGATCGGCAGCTTCCACCCGGCCTCGCAGCTCATCGGGTGGTTTTTCACCAGATAAGGTTCCATCCAATTTTTTTTTCTTTAACCATTGTCCATTGTCCATGTGTTTCTGAATTTTAGTTGGGTTTACCACTGTACCTTTCGTTACATATTTAGCACCCATATATACTTATTTAAATGCTTAATTATGTGTTTTTTTGCAGACGGGTTCTTAAGTATCCATTGGCAATATATATATAGATATATATATATTTTATGTGAAAAATTATTCAGCCGATTAAAAATAATATACACATTAGAAATAATAATTATTTGTAAGGTCTTGAACCAATTAACGATAACCTATTCAACAACTAAATATGTTAAGTAAAAGGACCTATTTAATATTAAAATTTCAAAATTATTAATATAAAAACTTCCTTACAATTGATTGGGTCTTACAGTCATATTGATTATAAGAACTCACAATTGATTATTACTCTACATATTATATTAATTTATAAAAAATCAGCATACATTCAATATATTACATTATGTGTATAAAATGTTTATAATTTCTTCCAAGTAGTTTTCATGTACAAAAAATATCCTTCTTTCTTATTATTTTAAAACTTACCATTCTAAAAAAACACTTAATATATATTGCTTTTAATTTGTTTTAGATAGACTTAATCACTTGTCATTTTAAAAGTTTTTTTTGGTGCTAACCAAAAATGGCTAAGCAATATATATATATAAAGGTGAATATGTGTTAATTTTTTAACTTTTTTTCACCTTAAAAAATATTTATTAATCTTAAAATATAGTCAAAAGCGGACGGTAGAAAAATAGGGTGGAGAAAAGTTTTTCTATAGTTTTGGAGTGGAAAAATATTTGAAAATTAAAACATACTTACTTTTAAAATTTTTAAATATAAAAATAAATCTAAATATTTTCTCCACTATAACTTGGCATTAAGAAGGCGTAAAAAAAAGATTACTACTTTCATCCACTATATTTGTTTTGAAACGTGGAGAAAAATTAATTTTTTTGTGATAAGGTTATTCAAATTCATGATGAATAGATTAATTAATTTACACTCATGTGTGTGTATATATATATATATATGTTTGAGCCAAATGCTAATAAGGACCGGTCTCTTAATAAAAAATAGAATCAAGATAACATGGTATTTTTCTTAAATGCAATGCAAATTAAGGTATATGTAGATTCCATTATTACTTAGGTAGTTTACGAAGGGTATTATTGGACCAATAAATCCCATCATAATGCCCATGAACTCTTTTGTTAGAGCTATTACCCTTACTACATAATGTAAAACAGTAAACAGGACGATTTGTGTGAATCACCCCTGAAAACTCTGGTGTCTAGTTCTTTAAATAATAAAATTTAAAATTTATATATTTAAGAGTCGCCCTTTATTTACTTCGATATGTAGCAGTCACATCGATGTCCGATTGCCGGAGTGGGATCGGTCCCCGACATCTGTGCAAGACGGCTGGTAACCATTTTGAAAATGGATTGTCTAATTCCGGTCCCCATTTGTCCGATTGCCTAGTGGATATCAAGCAACAAAATTATGATGCGGACTGGAGCTGACATTGTCCGCCCATTTGCTATTACTATATTAAATTTTACTAGGAGTCCACGCGCATTACGAGGTTGCATATATATTTTTTATTTTATATATTGATTGTATTTTAAAATAATATTAGTTTTTTCTTTTAATTTTTTAAAAATTAATTATAATTAATTATCTTCTTCTTCTTTATATACTATTATGTACTTATCCACTATTAGATATATAGAGCTTTTTTTACTGATATGAAACATATTAAATTATACTTAAATTTTAATTAATTTTATTCATATTATAACATACTGGGTAATTCTTTTTAAGGTTGTCCTTTTTAAATTACTATCTTCCAAAGGTAATAAGTGGAGACCACATGTTATTAGGCTTTGAGTATATCAAAATGACAAATTATTTTAATTACTTTATAATTTATTTTCTATAATACTTACTACCCAATCTCAATTTCAATATAAATTAAGATTTAGACCCGTACAAACTCATGTCCTGTATTATAAGATTATAATATTTTACTTTCTAATTATGTGACCAACTCATGAGTATAAAATTCAACTTGTAACAAAATGTGGTTGGCTAGTTCAATTCAATTTGAATTTGTGCTCGTTATTTTTTAGCGTAAATAAATATCACACTTAAAATTTGACCATAACTTGAGCACATGACGTTTCAGTTCAACTTAACATCAAATTTGAACTCTATGCATGCAGTTAAGCTTGATAAATTGTTTAATTTGACTAAAATAATTTATTTTTTTAATATTATTATTTTCATGTATTGTGTATTAATAATTTATATATGATTGATGTTTTATTGAAAATACCACTTCTTAAAATAAGACTTGGGTTTGCATTTGGAGAAATCATCCAAGGGCTCAACTTCAATGAAGTTTCGAAACGAACGCTTCGCCAGAATACAACTTTAGTTATTTTTAAAACTACCCGCGTGCTAACTAGTTTTAAAACAAGGTCAACATGATCAACATGTTAAGATTCAATTCGACTCTACATATTTATTCCCGGATAATAATACTTTGGGTACCACAAATTTTTCCCAGGAAAGTCCCTACTCCTACATGTCATGTGCCCTATCAGCAATCATAATACTTGTCTTTCCCAAAGCTGTAGTGTCTGTATGTGTTTATACCCGGATGGTACTACCCTTTATACCCAATGGTTCCGGTAAATAGCTACAGTGTCTGTATGTGTTTAAACTTTAAATGTTCCGGTCAATGTTCACCATCTTTAACCGAAGTACAAATCTTTAACCGAAGTAGCAAATTCAATTTAGTTTTTTCAAGTGTACTCGCTGGCTGTCTTATATGTTCTAAATTAATCAGGACCCGAGTCACAGTCAAACAGCGGAAACGCGTAAAATTTTCTTAAGAATCCAGAAGTTGGAAGTCAAATAACATAAAAAAATGAGAAACAATCGAAGTTGACAATGTGAATTATCATTATTGTTTTGCATGTCACAAAGCTACAATTATTATATATATGTGTTCGGTCAGCCTAGTCGAAGCGTATGACGCTGCAAACGTACTCTTTTTTTACTCCAAGCTCCTCGCGACGGACTATATTTTTCATATATCGATAATCGATCTCTACATCTTCGTCATAATGCAACGTTTTGACTTTCTATTATTTTTTAATTTGCATTCTAATGCTTTACCTGCAGGTTTATTGCTTAGTATAAAATATAATGACTGCAATATGCTTGAATAAAAAATTCATTTTAAACTACTTTTATAGTATTTGAAGAAACTCCTCTTAAATACTGAGGTTATATTGCGCGGGCTGGTTTCAAGAGATCTACTTAGAGCACAAATGAATTAAACCAAACTGAAAGCGCACCAAAATTTCTAAATTTTATTTTAATTTGATTGTTCAAAATTAAAAATTTCGGATTCAAATTTGACTTGATGGAGTGGGATTGACTCTAATCCCCGCCTTTTAACATTTCATTCTCATCATGGCACAATCAGATGCTTTCGCCAATAACAAGCCGACCTGCTGTCAACGATTTAATTTAGAACTATGCCTGCAACGTCAAAGCCGACGATCGCAATCCCTTCCGCAAAAACAAGAAGAACAATTTTCATTATGTGGTTTTGTTGATGTATTTAAATTGAGTTTGAAGCTTTCTGAATAAGACATTAAATATGCTTTATGATATCTGTACGTAAAAGGTTTTAATTTAGGCAAGAAATTCTATGTAATCTCGCACTCCTGCGTTAACAACTTGTCTTCTATATATTAAGACTTGAGATCTCCATTTGGAATGGGTAAGTTTGTTAAAATTTTCTCTATTGCTCCTCTTGAATCACAGACCGTTTATCATCTTTTGGACAACAATTTTAACAACCCTTTTAAGTAACTCAATGTTACAAGAATCATGGTACACTCCCATTGATCAGCCACGTCCTCCACCTTCATTATGAAAGAAGAGTAAGTGTTAATTATGATCAACACAATTTGACTTAAATAGTTATATAAAGACGTGGACGGAGAGCATTCCTGAAGCATTTTTCATGATATAATGCATGAATTTATGGGGCCCACGTACTGCATCGAGGCAATCGGGTACTTTTTTTCCTGCTTTGTTGGAATGAAATGGTCATGAGGCAGTCCATTACTTCTACCAAATATATAATTAGCCAGCTCTTGTTATAAGTTGCTCTATAAGCAAATACTTAAGAAAATGCCCAACATTATGTACATATTTTTATGGTTTTTTAACAACAGTGAAAAGTTAAATATAAATAATTAATCAAAGTTGGGTATTAGTTCCAGTTTGAAAATTAGGTGAATGTATTATGTATGTGCATTCAATCGTTGGATTTATTTATCTTTGGAAGCAACGAGCAACATAATTAAGATTTTTTTAATAAAATACTGAATGGTGACATATTCCATAAAGAATTGACTTTGAAATTATTATATCGTAACATATTGAAATTATATTGATGATTAGATGCACCTTCCAAGGTGATTTATTGTGCATAGTAAAGCGTTGGATTTTTAGAATTTTGATTTTCTTTTATTGGTTATTTGTCTTAGTTCTTCATGGTTTTTTTCTGTTACCAAACGCACAAGTCTCGAGTTGACATAGCGTCTTAGATTGGGCCGCTCCGTCGTATATGTCTTTCTCCGCGAATCTCATGGCCTCATATGCTAGTTTCCTTGGTCAGCTATATATGTTGGGTCTTCTGTTTTTAACAGCCCGTAGTCAAGTGGCCACATTATAACAAGCTCATGCCTCCGAGTGTTTGTTTCAGCATCATCGAAGAATGCTGGACGCATTGGCCCATCTTTTCTTGCGAGATCTATATGTCATCCAAGAACTGGTCCCAACTGGGCTTTATTCAATTGCTGTCTAACTTACATGTAGATGGATAGTTTCAAACTTCAAAAGAGCCGTTCTTTCCTTCAACATCAACAAATAAAAATAAAAATAAAAAATAAAAAATTATGTCCAAAATTTTTTTTCTGAAAGATCGTGCACCCATGGGACTTGGGAGTTAGAGGAATTTTTCGTGTGGGCAATGGAATGGCTGCGACGATGTTAACCCCACCAGAAAAATCATGATCTTGTCCATAAAATTTTCAACTTATATTATAATAACTCTACATGTTGTGAGCATTTTTTTAGATATAATATTTGAGTTTATTTGCTTTATTTGTATTATAAGAAAAGTAGAAGCTGTACAATATGTGATAAGATACAGTTCGGGAGAATACTAAAAGGACTTGTGTCCGACAAAGCCAAACTCTCATGAATGGACATCTCCATATATATCAGATTTGTATGGAAGTTCTCATCTACAACAAAAAGTCTCGTCTACAAAGTATAAACACAACCACTCGATTCACTTTTTAGTCCACTCCTTAATTAACAGTGAAAGATCAAGTGATCATGATCGATTACCATATGATAAGATGCGCAGCTCTTCCTAACGATCAATTCAATCCCCTCTCCTCTTCTCTCTATCTTCTAGTTAGCCATGTTGTCACGAAGTACAACAGATGCCACCCCCAAGACAGACGTGAAGCACATGAGCAGTATAAGTCTGGCGACAAGAACAATTCATTCCCACGTTACTCCATTATGTAACCAGCTTGCAAACTGAGGTGAAAATTTAATGTTCGATTAAAACCTTTCCAATGGCCATGCATGCAGTAGGTGACCGACTCGGCTGCTTCACAAAAGTTACATCGCAACTACGTCAGGCGGCTTGAGTGGCTGACAGCATGACCATGCATGAGTAGCTTCTCTCAGAATGGTTAAGAATTTGCATTTTGACTTGAAAGTTGAAACTATACACATGACCAGGTACTGTTAATAATCTTCTATCTGTGCGGTTGGGTGTCGAAGACGTACAATCAAATCCAGTCTGATTTATAAAAGAGCTATTCGGTGAGCTGTATTAATGTTTTTTGTAGTCAATAAAGTATTGATATTTGTTGTGTCGAAATAAATAGATTGGCATATCTAATCGCAAGCATGTTCTCGTTTTTTACTCGAATCTACTAAAATGTTGACGTCGGATGTTAGTGTGACAGGATTAAGCGAACTATAGACCTTCAATTTTTTCTTCTTGTTAATGGAAGGATTATAATTAACATTAACATATAAGTTAACATTAAGAGATCGATAATTAGGGTAGACAAGTGGAAGCTGGTTGATTGATGGAGGACTTTAAAACAAGTCTGCAACCGCGTTGGACTCGACCAAGCTCTCATTAAATGAGAATTCATGGCGTCTCCAACTGCGCTCTACCCTCCCCTCTGCACCCATTAAACTCCCCCACCTAATTTCTATTTAACTTCCACCACCCTCCAACTTTTCTACCACACTTGATCACCTGCTCCCCGTCAATCAATCTTGCGATATCTTGCTCCCCCTCCTCCACATCTATCATCTCCCATGGCTGCTGGAGAACACAAGCTGCTCTCCACCGAGATTGTGAACAGGGGAATAGAGCCCTCCGGCCCCGATGCCGGCTCCCCAACGTTCTCCGTTCGAGTTCGGCGCCGGCTGCCGGACTTTTTGCAGTCGGTGAATCTCAAGTACGTGAAACTCGGTTACCATTATTTGATAAGCCATGGTATTTATCTGGCCACCATACCGGTGCTGGTGCTGGTGGTGAGTGCGGAGGTGGGGAGTTTGAGCAGGGAGGAGCTGTGGAAGCAGCTATGGGATGAGTCGAGCTACGACATCGCCACCGTCCTCTCCTTCTTTTCTGTTTTCGTCTTCACGGCGTGTATTTACTTCCTGTCGCGGCCGCGGCCGGTTTACCTCATCGACTTCGCCTGCTACCGACCACCGGACGAGCTTAAGGTATGCTCCTATTCTTTAAAACAAACAAGGCCTTTAAAATTCCATGCACTTTTCTTGTGCTTTGACAGAAGCTTAGTTACTCTTTTTACGCATTTGTTGGTGAACGCTTCCCGCATGTATGTAGGACATGAGATTTATTTTTATGATTTGCTTGCTTTCAATTGTGTGGAAAACTCATTTATAAAACGAAATAAGAATTTTTTCCGGTATACTATCTTTTTTTATTCTTAATCCGAGCTAAAAAGAAATCTGAATGATGAGTGCAATTCAGGATATTAAGCTCTTCAAATTCTTATTTTCTCTAGCAACCTGCAATAAGAAATAACCAAGTTAGTGCAATTTAATTCTTAAGTAATAACCGGCTATAAGGTCTTATAGCCAATTTGATTGTAAGACCTAATTATCAACTAAACAGTACAGGTGAAAAGATAAATTTATTATAAAAATTTTAAAATTGTCATCATGAACATTTAGTGAATGTTAACTTCCTTGAAACTGAAATTTCCGGTAAGACCTTCTATCTTATTGTTACTCTTAATTCTTAAAGGTTTTATCATTAATTAGAATATTGATTATGTCCTTCATGAAAACCATAATAGACTTAATCTTCTAAGATAGTACAAAAAATGACATTAGAAAACGTGGCATTGCTCAATTTTGATCAACATAAAAACATACAAATTATGAAAGATCTTATAATTCTTTTTTTAGCAGCCTGAAATAAGGGCCACATAGCTAGAGTTATTAAATGATTAATTCATACAGGTGATAGTAAATAATTAGATTGATTATGTCCTTATGAAGACTATTATATATAGGATTAATATTCTAAAATAGCGCCAGAAATAATTAGTAAACGTTGACATTGCTCAAATTAACCAACAGGAAGCATGCATTTTTTTTATTAACAGTCATTGTTACTTGGTTCAATCAAATGATGTGCTGTAGACACTGAAGTGAATAGCGTGGATCAGATGTTATTTATTGGTTGGCTCGACCCCTCATTGTTGTATTCAATTGGGCGGCGGCAGCCAGCTGATTTAATGGCCAAGTTTTTTTAAGTACCCCTCGCTTTCAAACGTCTTTATGCCATTGAATTTTCGTGTATTTCTGAATTTTCAATACCTTGACCTACCCTTGAGGCTTCCCTATAGTTATTAAAGTAAAAAAATAGTTTGAAGGTGGCCCTACCCTGGGGTCACCTTATTATCTTCACCATCCATCATCACATGGATGTTTTAGATTAAAACTCTAACTTAAGTAAAAAGCTAGGGATTTTAATTTTGTCCATACATATGATCTTGGTTGGCCAAGATATGCAGTGACCCATAATTTAAGGTACCCTCAGCCTATTTACCAGCGTTAATGTTATAGGCATTGTTGTTATATTATTTCTATTAATGCATACAATTGTTATAAGTTGTTTAAAATTAGAACTCCAAAAAAGATAAATTTTAGATAGTTTAATTAATTGTCCTTGGTATATATATCGCCAATGGAATATACAAATATATACATATTTCTTAATTTTATAATTATTGGTCGATTCTAGCTGAAAGATAAAAGAAGCAAATTGACATCAATTGAAATTTTTGTTTAACGCTTAGCGAAGCAACTAGTAGAAGGTGCTTAGTTTGGTTTTTATAGAAGTTTTATGCAACAACTCGGTCTTAATTTATTTTGATGGGTTTAAATATTTCTTTAAAAATGGTTAAATAAGTACATCTTTAATCCGTTAAATATTAGATTTAGCTAGCTAAATAACTATTTGAAGATCTTACATTTTAACAACTCAGACTAATTGGGATATTACCTTTTTGTTTAATCTATAAAATTTTGGGGGAAAAATGCATATTTCATTATCTTTTCACGTAAACTCAAAATTTGTTTCCAGGCCAAGTAGAATGAAGACAGTAAGTAAGACCAATCAAATACACAAGACATGGAATTGTTGATTATCATTACAAAGAGGAGTACGTAGCAATTAGAGAGTGATGATTGATTGTTGTATATATATGTACGTATAATTGGATAATGCACAAGATGATGATGGTGAGCAGGTGTCCAAGGCCGAGTTGATAGAGCAAGCACGCAAGTCCGGCAAGTTTGACGAGGCCAGCCTCGAGTTCCAGGACCGCATCCTCAAGTCGTCCGGCATCGGCGACGAGACCTACGTCCCCCGCTCCATCATGGATACCGGCAACTGCGCCACCATGAAAGAAGGCCGTGCCGAGGCTTCCATGGTCATGTTCGGTGCCTTGGACGAGCTCTTCGAAAAGACCAGAGTCCGTCCCAAGGACGTTGGCATCCTCGTCGTCAACTGCAGCCTCTTCAACCCAACACCTTCCTTGTCCGCCATGATCATCAACCACTACAAGATGAGGGGCAACATTTTGAGCTTCAACCTGGGGGGATGGGTTGTAGCGCTGGGATCATAGCTCTGGACCTGGCCCAGGACATGTTGCAGTCTAACCCCAATAACTATGCGGTTGTGGTGAGCACGGAGATGGTGACCTTCAACTGGTACACTGGTCGCAACCGATCCATGCTCATACCCAATTGCTTCTTTCGGATGGGTTGCTCCTCCGTCCTCCTCTCCAACCGCCGCACTGATTTCCACCGCGCCAAGTACAAGCTCGAGCACATCGTTCGCACCCACAAGGGCTCCGACGATCGCAGCTTCAGGTACTTATTATCTCTTCCTTCTTCTTTTCAACCATGCAGTTACTTCGGATAATTATTGGAAATATTGATATTGTTAATTGAATCACTAAATTTTCGAATTATTATGCAAATAATAATGAATTGAGAGTACTGATGTTTAATAAGAAGAGAAGTTGTTTATATTGCTAGTAACAACAAATTCAAACAACTCGTGTGAAGTGACAGAAATTATAGCAATTGAAGTTGCACTTGTTGTTTATATGCATGCGATGTACAGATGCGTGTATCAAGAGGAAGATGAACAGAGGCTCAAGGGCCTGGCCATTAGCCGAGACCTCATGGAAGTGGGCGGCCATGCACTGAAAGCCAACATCACCACCCTCGGACCCCTCGTCCTCCCCTTCTCGGAGCAGCTCCTCTTCTTCGCTACTCTCATCGGCCGCCACCTCTTCGGCGGCAAGAACACCCCGGAGGAGGCCAAGAAGCCCTACATCCCGGACTACAAGCTCGCCTTCGAGCACTTCTGCGTGCATGCCGCGAGCAAGACCGTGCTGGGCGAGCTGCAGAAGAACCTGGAGCTCAGCGAGGAGAACATGGAGGCGTCGAGGATGTCGCTGCACCGCTTCGGCAACACCTCGTCCAGCACCATCTGGTACGAGCTTGCTTACTTAGAGGCCAAGGAGAAGGTCCGGCGAGGAGATCGGGTTTGGCAGCTGGCCTTCGGCTCTGGCTTCAAGTGCAACAGTGCAGTGTGGAGGGCCGTCGGCAGGGTGAAGAGGCCGGCGAGGAACCCATGGATCGATCGTCTCGATCAGTACCCGGTGGCTCAAGAACAGCGCATTGAGTGATGCTTGCTTCTTCTAACTCTTTCGGTCAATTTCAGATCAGAAAACTTGTCCGTTAAAATGTTTTTTATTTTGATTTTTATTTAAAAAAAACCTTTTTGGTTCTTTCCAAAACAAGTATAACGGGAAGATTGTTGTTTCAAGGCAAACCAAAATGCGGGGACCGGATTGCTTCCAAAATAAAAATGTGGTGATTTATTTAATAGTTGTATTATTTTTCATTTTAATTATCAAGACAATTTTAATCTATGAATCGTAATTCTTGCAATTGATTATATGCATACAGCGGTCATATGATCTGTTGGGATTTAATGTCTTAAAATTTTTAACTTTAATTGTATTTTAATAAGATTAAATAATGACAAGTAAATATCAAGACAATAAATAAATCAAATATTCCATATTTACAAAAAAATAAAAACCTCCACGTTAACGGAGAAAAACGACAGTCAAAACCAAATTTATTATCCTCTCTTATTTACAGAAGGAGGAAAAGTTCTCCCCGTGTTTTACGGAGTAAAATCCAATCCGGAGCCATCCACCAAAACGTCGCAACGTTAGCCCCATACAAAATAAGAAAGTAACCTTTCCCGGAAAAAAAACGGGCTCCCATCCCATTGCCGAGCAAGTTGCTGGCCTTACTTAGATGCCATTCTCTTCTCTCCATCATCTCTTTTACCTATCTTCCTAACCAATTTTGTGCCTGAAAAAAATGCCTCCCATCCCATTGCCGTCCCTTTCCGGAGGAGCCTTATCTTCTCCAATACGGTGACATCATAGTGGTAAAGGCGGCAAAGGAGAGGAAAGATCCAGTCCTTTCGTCATTCTCATGCTGTCGCTATCCCTCGGTGTAAGTTCTCATCCTCTTTAACATCCCTTTACAATTAAAATAGATGGCTAGTTGTTCTCGATTTATTTCATCCTTTTAAAGTTCCCTAAGCATGATCAAAAAGGTAATTTACTTGCAAGCATCTGATCAGTGATTTTTTGTGGTTTTAGGCATAATAATGTTTGTCCCAGAAAAATAATGTGCAGTTGAAAGTTTGAGTGAGTATACTATTATACTATATACAATTTACTTTTCTATTCTTATGGATCTCAAATTTAATATGAATGAATGATATTGGCTTGTGTACCTTTTTCTCCCCCTATTTAGTGAGATGGATCTAATTTGTGGTTTGTAATTTTTGAAGTTGACCATAAATGGTTGTAGAGTGTATTTCACAAGTGGTTGGGGGATATAATCAATTGCAGAATTGTACAATTTTTTATTCCATAATTGTTATTTGGCCGCTTCTTTTTAAAAGGTAATGATTTTTTTTCTACAAACAAATATAGTGAGACAGTTTTCATGAGTTGTAATATTTTGGTAGAGATGGGCTCATCAGCTTTAGGGGCCTTTTATCATGTCTTATTGAATCTTTCTGATTGGTGCTGGCTTATTTTCATGTTAATAGCTATAACTTGAGGTGATTGATGTTTGCTACTATGGAAGTTTATGAGCATGCCCATTCCTTGCAACATTTGATTTCTTTCAAAAGCACCAGCTTGGCTTTACTCCTTTGGTGGTACTATTTTTTCCCCTGCAATTTTATTTGTCATAGACCAGTCAACTTACTTGACTTTTTGGGCAATGTTGCAAATGTAATATGGAAGTTCAAGATCATCAAGACGGTATCCTTTTTATCATTATAATTTAGACTATGACCTAGACCCAATTGCAAAAAATTTGAATATCCTAGATGGTTATGCATTCATCTCTTACATCTTGGCAGAACACCTTTATTTTTTACAGAGGCATCTACATGTTTGTCCAATATGGCAATAGAGATATATGGTGAGTCTTCTGTGTAGAGCGTATTTATTCTACACTTATAGATATAGCCCTAAAGGTGGTTTCTTTTATCCCTGGAAATGGGTTGGAAGGGGAGAAAGATAAATATAGACACCTCAGAATTGGTCAAGGCTGAATCACATGGTTCAATGGGGGGGCAACACATTGGTTGACTTATAACTGCCTACAGTGAATATTTTTCATTCATTAAACTTATCTTTTATGGGAGTATAAGATATTCATAAGACAATTATAATTTTGACTTGAAGTTCTCGCTTTATGTGTGTGCTCTTCTTTATATTTTTTAATGCTTTTCCTGGTGTTTGATTGTGTGCCTTAATTGTTATTAAGGTATTTACAAGATAAATGAATTAATGCTTTTTTTAGGTTTGAGATTTAGCCTTTTTTTCTCCTAATGAAAGTATGTAGTTCCATAAACTTAGCGAGAGAAAAAAAGATTTAGTGTTAGTAGTTGTATCGATTTGGTTTGGTGATATGACAAGTTGAATACATCCACTGATCTCTAAATTGCATTTATTTACCAATCAATTTAAATGCTGTAATTCACACCATTGAAGGCGTAGTTCTTTTTATGGCTGTATTTTCTTTTATAATTTATAACTCATTATGTATTTTTTAGTCACCACATTTTCAATATATGTGTCCACTAACAGTGATTATTAAAGTTTAATTCTTAGTTTATTTTTGCCATGCCATTTTTAAATGACAAAATATTATTGAAATTTATGAGTCGTAGATCTCTTTTTTTTCTTATGGTTTCAGGACAACCAAACATATCCTAAGATCCTAAGTGATGATCAGCTTCCATCTTATAATTACAATGGTGTAATGTATGACTTTGTGCATCATAAGCAATAATCCAATAACTATTGCTACGCATTTTAAGTTGGCTGCGGTGCCAAGTTGTTTGCCCGGCACGGAAGTTGATGATTTCTTTTACTACTTTTATCCAATGAGCCGTGAATTTTTGTCCCGGTGCGTAGAGAAGGTTGCCCTCCCTCGTAACCGGTAAGTATATGTAAGGAGGGATGAAATTTACTTAGAATGGAAAAAGCTATTGATTTGTAAGAGTTCAATTGATCATAATTTTTTATTTCTTTTAGTTTTGATGAGGTTTATTGATATAATTTTCATTGTAAGATGAGTTTATTGTCTATAGACTTCCACAAAAGTTTGTCATATTCCATTGTAAATCAACAATTTTTATCTAATATAATGTCAATTTATTATAACCATTATTGTCTTAAATTAGTATTTTTGAAGTCACTTTAAGAATATATTGACACAGCGTATTTGGCTAGTGATTATAAACTCTTTTTACAAATAAAGTTTCCTTCTCAAATGGCTAGCCACTCCCAAAACATACAAGTAAATAACCATTTTTTAAATGAGTGAATAACTACTCTCAAACATGGATCAATTATAATCTCCCATAGATTATTAACAAAGAGTAAAAACTTGAGAAATCGCAAAGATTATTCTTGGTGGAATACGACAATTGATTGACGATTCGAGAGAGAACTCCATCTCCAAAAAGTGATTTCCCCTCCAAGTGTCAATTTCTTTTTTCCTCTTAAAGTCAAACCCTAAGCACCTCTTATCCATTCTGATCTGCTCCCAAATTGACTTTCTTCTGAAAAGAATTACAAAATTTGGCTTAAATAGCCGCCCCTAAAAAACGGTCCATAACCAGACCCAACTAAATTCAAATCCGGGTCATTGCAGTGTCACGATGCTATGAAATGAGCGTTGTGGCGTTTTTTTCCCTTTCCCTTTAGCTGAGTGCCTAGCAGTCGGGTGCTGACTCATCGGGGCACTAAGGTGCTAGGCAAGTGTCCCGGAACCCAAATCCAGTGGTGAGCACGAACTTGTGTCGCCTGGCACTTGGACGTCTATCCAATGCCTAAGCGCTGGATTGCAGTGCAAGGGTGCTGGCCGGGCGCCCTGGCACCCAAGCTCAAGCGACACCTCCCTTTGTACTCCTGCTTGGTTTCTTATTCCTTGGTCTCCTTCTCGATCTTCACGGTCGGAAGAAATTCCAACATGATCCTCATTAAATCATAGCACCACCTTATTCCTCCAGCTTCTTATCAAGAAATTGTGGGGAAAAGTTAGGGGTGCGGATTCAATCGATTTCAAATGGAGCCAAATTAATCAAAATTCATTCGACAACTGAATTTCTTGAACAAACCAGAACCGAATTGCTCTTAAAACCAAACCATGCCAATATATTTTGGTTAAATCGGTTAGTAACCGAATTACCTAATTACCTCATAAGTTAAAAAAATGTTTTATTAATTAATGCAAATTATATTATTGTTTTAGTGAATATAACCATTTAATAAGTAATTATAATTGAATATATCATGTTAAATAAATAAAATTTAATCATGTAAACATTATAACTTCACGATAAATAATATAAAACATAAATTTTGGATTATTTTTTAAAAAATTGATTAATTCATTTGTTTTATTTTAGTTCAGTTCCAAACAAAAATATCAATATCCATATCAATTCTTTTGACATTCCTACCAAAAACCAAACCGAACTATTTCGAAATGAAATCGAAGTTCTATAGGCCGGGTTTGTTTGATTCTTGATTTTCACTAAACTATCCTCACCCTTGAGATAAATAGATGAACATTGAATGCTGTACACCTGTATCATCATCGTCAGTGCAGCTGCAGTGTGTACGAATTTGATTGTGCCTTAAAAGAAATTACCAAGCCGGGAGGCCCACGTCCCACAAGATAGCCGCGCCCCCTCAAGATAGCATATAATACAATAAGATCAATACCCAATAGCCTATCGGGGCTGAATGCAAAGTATTTATTCGGAAGCAAACACACTGCATCATATGAAAATTTTTACTTAGCATGATTAGTCTGTTGTTTGACATAGCAATTAGTTTGTAATACTCAATGAACAAATTTCATTTAGGCGTTAATTGATATTCTAATTCTAGGATTATCATAATCTACTTCTTTATGTACTATCTATATAAAGTCTTCTATACGCTATAATAGTTATTATTGTTGGACGAAGTTTTAAATATAATTCAATAAATATGAGGAAAATCTCAAAACCATGTTTTCCTTTATTGAGATAAACTAAAAAAAAATCTTATTTAAGGATGTATTAATTACATATCCATGCTTCTATTATTCATTTATCTATCAATAATACCCCCTACATATTGATTGATACATATAATTTTCATGTATGTATACTTGAAAGATTTTGGATTCTTCTACCATCTTTAAGATAAATACTCTATGTGGAACACCTAATTTGGCACGAAGAACAGATTAAATCATAATGTTATAATACAGAAAACCATTCGTTGGACTACCGACATATAACTTTATAAAAACAAATCTAAACCTTCAAGGAAATTTAACACGATAACCTTACAAGGGTTATATACACAATGTGTGCTTATCATACTACTTTAAAAAACTCGCATTCCTAAGTGTCTTAATATGAGCATTTTGAGTTACAAGAGAAGCATCACTTCCCCGTAACTAAGAAAAAGACTTTATTGATACAATAATCACTCCAAAGTATACAAAGACAATACATCCAATATAACTAATAGGTTGAGCTTTTCATAATGCGGATGCATGATCTTGTTCTTATACTTAATTTTAATTTTTTGGTTAGGAATTTTTTTCTATGATGTTGATCTTATAGTAAAATAAACATTAGGTCGTGGTTACCTGTTTTATATACCCCGTAGAGAGAAATTAACTACACAGAAGAACCATTGCATGCCAGGGCATCAGATTATAATACTTGGTCTTCACGTGAACCCTTCAAGTGGCATGGACGATAAGCTTCTCTAGTCCACATTCCTCTATCACACACACACACACACACTCTCACACAACTACTGCATCTGAGTATTTCTTGTGTATCTTAATTGCTCCTTATCATGTTCTAGTACTTTAAGGCTTATACACCCTACAAATGATTGTTTGAATGCCTCAAAGTTAACACTATGTGCGATGATAATAATAATATAATAATTAATCACAAACCACACTAAGAATATCAAATATACAACATATGCTTTAGGGCACCTGCCTATCATACATACATCACGTAACCTATAGTTCCCAAAATACATAAGTTTTAAAATCTAAAAATACATAAGTCATACAATCTAAATACACGGATCCGATACAAAATTCAACACAATACAAACACATGTACATCCCTCATCATGAGCCTATTGATTCGTCCACCTTCGTCGGTCATAGACATGAGTATACACTATATATATATATATATATATATATATATATATATATATATATATATAGAAAAAATTGTCAGTAATTAAATAAATTTGATTATCGGTTTGAAAATAATTACTGGTAAAATAATACTGGTGTGTATCTTAATATTCACGAGAAATCATAATATTTTCAGAGTACATCATAAGGCAGTAAACTTAAGCTAACATAACCGAATATTATAAAAATATTGTATCAAATCAATGACTTTACACTTACATATATACATACTTACACTCAAGCCATCACATCTTTCATTTATTGCATGCCACGGTACTTAAGTGGCTCGAAATAATGATAGTGCTACGATTTTCAGAAATACACTCCATTCACATTACGCTACTTACATTCCACTAGTTTAGGATGAAAAGAAGTACTAGTCGTTCACTCTCGTATTCGTGAAAAACATAAAAATTCATGTATACTTGTATAGTAGGCTTAGGTAGAGGTTTCTATCATAAGTTTGCTTGATCTTCTAGTTCTAAACCTATCAAGTGATCTCCTTGAAGTTTTGTTAAACTACGAAAAATTTGACTAAATGGCCCAGCATCAGAGGGATCTGATAAAATGTCGCCGACATTGTCCTATGTCTAAACTTTGTAAAAACCTTACTCATGGAACCAAATAGAGATGAAATAAAAGAATTGTATAGACCTGGATGAGTCGAGTTCACTTCACTGACACTAGCAAAGAGATGAAACCTAAATCATGTTCGGATCGCATCGACATGCAAAATGAGGCAATGCCTCCACACATACACGATTCAAAAAAACTTATTCATTTTAATTATCTTATTTAGTGGAGTGTTAAACCTCGTTAGATAACTATAGTTATAATTTGGTGTTGCAATTACCCTTAGTGAAAGTCTCATACTTAAAGTTTCGTCAAATACAGATGATTTTTTTGTCAAGCCAAATAATGTCCAAATGGGATAAAATTTAAACCAATGGGCCTTGACACTCTAAGGGGTTGGTGTAAAAATTACTAAGTGTTGGCCAATGGGCTAAGATAGTAAACAATGCCCTCGAGCTAAGGTGCTAAGAAGAGTATTCCTGGGCCGTGCATCAATTTTGCTAAGTGTCACAGGGCTTGGTGACTTCCAATGGGCTTGGGAAAGTAGGTAGTGCTAGCCAACACAGTTCTCTTGAATCTAGTACTATTTGAGGCCCAAACTCCAAGTATTGGGCCCTAATTAGACTTGGAAATGAGAGGTATTGGCTAAGTCATTTCTGGATCTGGGTAGACCTATTGGGATTAAAAAAATTTCTAATGCAAAATATATTGAACCAAATGTTCAAAAATTTTAATATGGTGTTATAGTGACACAATATAAAGTGTGGATGAAATTTCATAACTATTTGTCTAGATTTTTGGATTTTACATCCGGAGTTACGGAATTCAGGTTTCACCCTATATTCTTACATGCTCTAGAAAACCGATCAATTTGATCACCTAAATGATTTTTAAATTAAACAAAAACTTATAGATTTCTAGTAGACAATTATGGAGGTCAACCATAATTTTAATAGATTTTATTAACCTCTTTTAATTAGTTCACAATGAAGCAAAACTCAGAGTATGGAAAGATATACATACAGCATAGTATATGCACCAAAAATTTTGGGGTTTTATTAATGCCCTCTAAATGGTTATCTTAGTGTAAAAAATTTACGTGAACAAGTCCACACATATATCAATCATTCATAAGGTGGATGTCATTAACAAACAGCATCAAGGTGTAAAAATTAGGAAAATGTGTGTCTGGGTCATGGGGACCTTAAAAACTAACACATTTTGCCAAGTTTTGTACCTCTAATACATCATACAAGCCATATTAGACAAATATCTGAACATAAACACTATATATCTTGATGTCATGAGCATAAAAAAGTAAACAATAAGCAAAAAGGCCTTACAGAACATGAGTTATGAATTTTCTACTAGATTTGTACAAAATAGTGACCATCAAGAATTTAAAAATATGTAACAATTAATTTACAAATGAAAAAATTATGAAAATGCTACCTATTTACTCTTAACTCAACTAGATAGAAGGGAAATTCATAAAAAATGTAAAACATGTAGCATTCTAAGTGGATCTAGCACCAAACATACATGACAAGTAAACAGGAGAGGAGAGCTTACCTCCAACGAACCAAGGGGAAGTCTCTTAAGGCTTCCCACCCCAAGACCTACAACCTTAGTCTTTAGATAGGCTTGAAGATCTTGGAGGGAGTTGGAAGAGGCCAAGGAAGGAAGATGAATGACCAAGGGGAGGGAAGAGGGGTAGAAGAGATGAGGAAATGAGTGAAAAAGAGGAGGGAGAGGGGGTTTTAAAGAAAAAGGGAAAGCTTTCAACCATTAAGGTATGACTTGGTAATGTCATAGGCATGTTGCCATACCTAAAAAGGTATGAGTGTCATACCTAATAAGGTATGGGTTGACCCAAAATCTTAAAACTTAGGGTTTTCACCCTAAAGTGGTCGGGACGACCTTGGGAACTATACAACAGGTCCCATAGGGGCTAGGACGGTCCTAAAGGAGTTCCAAACACATGGCAAACAATTTAGACTCACGAGAAACACAATCCTAAATTTATCAAGACTCGACTAAAAAAAATTTTAAAATAAAAGCTAAGACGACATAATGTCTAATTGGGTGGTGCTGAGCACCAGAGGGGACTAAAGTCGTGGCTCACACATAACATATCATACAAACATATATAACAAAAGTCGGGCAAGCAACTCGATCTGGATCATAACCAAACTGAAACTAAACCATAGGGCAAAAACTTGAGTTTTATAACCTCCCTTATTTAAGAAAATTTTGCCCTCAAAATTCACCTAAAAGGGTAAACACATAACAACTACTGGTCGTAAAGATATGTACAAATGACTAAGCACACACAATGTAAAAATCTATTGTATTATCTAGATGTGAGACACACCGTAAAAGAAGTATATCGTTGTAAAGACATTCAACTGTCAATTCTTTCAACCACTAGTCATGTTGGTGAAGGAAAAATACTACCAACGAGGTATATCGCTCTCAAAGCACATACTGTCAAAGTATATTATTATTGGCACATACCTGCTGAAGGCGAGTCAGACTTTGTCCAAGACATATATCCTGTATATATCTACAGAAATAACTAAAGTATTTAATCATACTTGTTTTCTCTACGGAATGATGAATGTAGTCTAATGTGTGATCGTGGGAAAACTAAATCTATTTGCTATCAAAACTAAATTATCATCATTTTCTTTTCATATTATGCATCAATTTGGTATCAAAACTATATCTATTTTTATTAAAATGTACCATATTAAATCAAAATTATAACTATAATTTAAATAAATTTATTTATACTATATTATACATTTTTAAACAGTTAATTTTTAAAAAATATATATTCCCTTGTAAATTTTAACCATTTTTCAGTGTACCCGTGCATGTGCAAGCTTGATTTGATTTTATGCTTTTAACATTTTTTATATTTTATAAAATTGGTATATTCAAATTATAATTATGAATGCATTTATTCAAATTAGAATTAACTGTACTCAAAACACTCATATTTTTTGAATTTTATATCTTTTAAAAAAGTTGAATCAAACTTAAAATATAATCTAACTTGATTTAAAATTTCATATTTTATTTATAAGCTTTGGTAGAAATTTATATATTAGTTAAATTAGGATCGAATTATCAACTTTATAAATATTATACTAGAATTAATAAAAAATGATATATTCTAATTAGACTAAAAGTTAGAACATTCTAGTTAAGTTTAATATTAATAAGGTTTGGCAAAAGAAGTTTATTATTTTTGGAAATTATAAATTAATGAAATTACAAAACCGATGAAGATATAAAATATCCGAATTGATGAAATCACATATTTTTATTATTAGGGAATTTTTTTAATATAAGTGTTTTTTTATTTCCAGAATTCTTAATTAATCAATTTACATATCTGATAAATATGGAAAATATGAGTTGATAAACACACCAATTGTTTATTATTTTCAACATTTTTAATTAATAAATTAATTAATTTCGAAAATTTTAGTTAATCAAATTACCAATTTGCTAAAAATGGAAACTACAAATTGTTGAACCCGTTTTTTTAATTATTTTAGGAGTTTATAATTATTAAAATTTTTATCCTATCTATAAAGACAAAAAATATGTGTATATAGTTTTGTTATTTAACTTTTATTGAGAAATTAGAAAATGACTATGATCGGTTGCTCCTCTTTTTATTTTTAACAAATTTTTTATTTAAATTAATCAAAAACTCCAAAAATATTAAAAATATGTTACTTGTGGATTGCCAGCGCCATAGTTTGATTTGTTATGGTAAGTTCTTGAATCATATCGATGACAAATAACTACTGCGTAATACTCTCAATTCCCCCTCTAGTTGAACGAATAGCTTAGTTTGCCAATAAAGATTTTATCATTATTAACCATGAATTTTACTACAGTGCGCTGCCATCTTTTGGCAGCGCACCGTGCGCCACAAATCTGGGCCGTTGGATCGCGATCCAACGGCCCAGCGCACCCTCCCAAAAAACCCCAGCTCCACCCGCCCGACCCGTTTAACCCGTCCGACCCGTCGTCCGCCCGAACCCGCCGGCCGCCCGACCCCGCCCGCCCGACGCCGCCCGCCCGATGCCGCCGCCCGACAGCGCCGTCCGCCCACCGCCCTGCGACCGATCCTCCCCGCCGCGGCCCGTCCGCCCGCCCCGAGTCGCGGCGACCCCCCTCGCACGCCCCCCGCCGTGGCCCCCAAGCCGCCCGCCCCTCCGCCGTGGCGGAGGGGCGGCGGCTTGGGGGCCACGGCGGGGGGCGTGCGAGGGGGGTCGCCGCGACTCGGGGCGGGACGGCGACGGAGATCGGTCGCAGGCGTGGGCGAGGCGCTGTCGGGCGGCGACGTGGGCGGTGGGCGGGCGGCGCTGTCGGGCGGCGGCGTCGGGCGTTGGGCAGGGCGGCGGGCGGCGTTGGGCGTGGGGCAGTGCATCGGGCGGCATCAGGCGGCGTCGGCGGCATCGGGCGGCTGTCAGGCGGGCGGCGGGCAGGGCGGCGGGCAGGGCGGCGGGCGGGCGGATCGGACGGGTCGGGCGGGTCTGGCGGGCCGACAAACGGGTCCAGAGGGTGTGGGTGGGTGGTTTGATTGTGGGCCGTCGGATCAAGATCCGACGGCCCAAGCGAGGCAGCGCCAATGCGCTGCCAAAATAGGGCAGCGCACTGTAGCGCTGGGCTGATTCTAGTTATAATTTAATTGACTAAAATTCTATAATATTATAAGATTTGGAAAAAGTCTAAAATACAAGATTTATCATCTTTAATTATATTTTCTAATTTAATTAGTTAAAAATTTTACGAACATAGTAATATTAAATATGCATTTATCTGCTCTTTTTTCATCTTCATCACATTTCTAATTCAATCAATTAAAAATTCCAATAATAATAAGATTTTGAAAAAAATCTAAAAATCAGTTTTCCATTCGTATCATGTTTGCAATTAATTTAATTAAATAATTCCAAAAATAACAATATTAATAGTGTTTGAAAGAGATTCTAAAAGATTAAATGTTATTTGAGATTTCAAAATATAAAATTTAATTAATTAAAATTTTCAAAATAATAATATTTATAAGATTTGTAAATAGATACGAAAGATAAGATTTTCCATCTTAATAATATTTCTAATTTAATTAATTAAAAATCATGAAAATAATAATATAAAAATGTAATTTTCAATTATTTTTTTCATCTTTATCACATTTCTAATGTAATAACATTCTAAAAGATAATATGTTATTTGATAGAGATTTCAAAATATCAAATTTGAAATTAAAAATTTCGATAATAATATTATTAATGATTAAGATTGGTAAAAACTCTAAAAGATAAGATTCATTTTATTTATAATTTCAGCTTAATTGGTGAAAAAATTACTATAATGAGGCGGCTCAAAGCGCAACACAACGAGTTGAGTATTCTTTTCAAAATTGGTTAATTAAAGTTAAAAATCTATATTTTATTCTCATTTATAAACATTACCATAGTAGGGATTAAATGTGAGACTAAATTGAAGGATCTCATAATTCACACACCTTATGAAATTTTATTTCTAAAATTCATACACTTAGCATGTGCTATCTTCATCCCACAACCTTCTTACAATTAGCCTGTTGTTAACCCTAGCCCACGACCTGCCACACTTAACTTATTGTTAGCCCACCATCTAATACATAGGCTCTGATATTATTTATAATAACCCGATCCAAAGTGTAACATAATGAACTAAGTTATCTTTTTAAAAGTTATTAAACAAAATTAAAAATTTATAGTCTATTCCCCTTTATAAATAAAATTTTTCCCGAGTAGAGATTAGACGTGGGAGTAAGTTGAGAACTTTCACGATCACGAAAATGATAATATTAAATATATGTTTATCAACTTTTTTTTATCTTTATCTCATTTCTAATTTAATTTGTTAAAAACTATGAAAATAATAGTAATAAGATTTTGTAAGAATCTAAAAGATTAATTTTTTCAACTTTATCCTTTTATGTATATCAAATGTCTAATTTAATTAATTAAAATCCGAAACTAATAATATTAATAAAATTTTGTAAAAATATTAAAGATTAATTTTTCCATCTTTATCATGTTTGTAATTTATTTAGTTAAATAAATCCTAAAATAAAAATATTAATTAATAGGACTTTATGTTTATCGACCTTTTTTCATATTTGTCACATTTTTAATTTAATTAATTAAAATATCCGAAAAAAATAATATTAATAAGATTTTGTAAACATATAACAAAGATTAATTTTCCCATCTTTATCATGTTTGTAATTTATTAAGTTAAATAATTCCGAAAATAAAAACATTAATTAATAAGATTTTGTTTTTAGCAACCCATTTTTTCATCTTTGTTGCATTTCTAATTATTCAATTAATATTTCCCAAAATAGTAATATTAATAGTATTTTAAAATAAACTAAAGGATTAATTTCTCCATCTTTATCATGTTTGTAATTTATTTGATTAAATAATTCCGAAAATAACAATATAAATTAGTAGGATTTTGTGTTTATCAAAATAAATTCTTAAAGATAAGATTTTCCGTCTTAATTATATTTTTAATATTTCTGATTTAATTAATTAAAAAATTAAGAAATGATAATATTAAATATGTGCTTATTAACCTTTTTTCATCTTTATCACATTTCTAATCTAATTAATTTAAAATTCCAAAAATAGTATTATTAATAAGATTTTGTAAAACTGTAAAAGATTAATTTCCCATCTTTATCATGTTTGTAATTTATTTAGTCCAATAATTCCTAAAATAACAACATTAAGTAATAGGATTTGGAGAATATTTTAAAAGATTAGATTTTATTTTGTAGAGATTGCAAAATGTTTTAATAAGATCTAAAATTTTTTTTTTACATTACTATTATAACCAATTACATTGAGACATTTGCTAATCTCTCATTAAAAGTGACACATGCCAAAAATTGTTCTCTATATAATATAGGATGGATAGATATAGAAGATTAGGGTTTAAAGTTTAAAGGTATAATTGGGTTTAAGTTTAGGGTATTAATAACTATCCCTTACAGCCCAACTACTGATTATCTACCGACTAAAATTTGTCACTTAAAATTCTAGTAAAAATAAGTGAAGTGGACAAAACAGCCTAAAACGCCATAGAGTACTGTGAATAAATACAATTTGGAAACTGTAGTAGACATTGATGAGCATCAGCTACAGCCAACCACTTAATTAAAGTCAGACTCTTCTCGTGTTCCTCGTATTTTTGCAATACTTTGAAAATAGATCACTCATACCAGTTTCTTCTCGTCAACTCAATGGGTCCGTCAAGAAAGGCCCAAGCATGCCGGATGTTCATTTTTTAGTTTTTCTTTCTTTTTTTCATCAGTTCAGCATAACTTGCAACGATTACAATAGCATGGCCTTTAGCCAATCTATATATCTCACTTGCATGCTACAAACATTGCACGATTGTTATCTGTTTAGTATTATCACCATTCCTCAAATGTTCCATGTGAGGAGTCGTTGTGAACCCTATGACAAGAAAAAAATCAAGGCAAGCTCCTTCATACCTTCGCAGTCTCCAAAGCTCATGTAGATAGTTTCCGACCTTTCAAAATCACCAGTCTCTGAAACAAAGCTAGCTGCTTCGTGGTTCGTACCAAAGCTGCAGAGCTTCTGGTTGCAATATAATACATATAGCTCACCGCTCAAATGCGATGCCTGAATTATCATTGTAGCTGCTTCTCCATGCGTTTCCACTGTCCGATCCGCTGCAGGTTTGATTAGGCATTGATAAGTTCACCAAATCGCCATTGAGGCTCAACTGCTGGACCTCTGCCGAGGACAATATCTTGATGCTTTGGACACAGCCAACGAACTCTCTGTAAAATGAAAGATTGCGGATAAGAACAAGATGCATTTCTTGCTTACATTAGGCCACTGACATATAAAGTGCACTGAGAAGCTTACTCCCAGGGGTCATCGCCAACTAGAAGGATATCATTTTCATGGTCCACATACACCAACTTCCAGTCTGTTCTTCGTGGGTCATTAAGCTGACCTTCAATGCCGAACATACAAGCCAAGTCATGCCTTAGCTCCTCGTAACCTCGATATCGTGTGACATCGATAGATCTTCCAACTGACCCCCTCTTTGTACACCTATTAGTGTCGCAAACAAAATGGATAAGAGGACCGCAATCAAATACAGTAACAAAGTTGATTGAAGAAGATGTACTAATTGGTTAGTTTTGCTTCTCTTCCCCGAAGCTATAGAAAAAACACATCACGTACTTACTATAGTAAAGTTAACAATCAGACTTCCAAGAAAAAAACATAAGAGAATTTTATAATACTCTCTTGCAAAACTCTCTAAGCTTAATTAAAATTATTTTTCCACTAGGCCAAACACAAGGGGTAAATGCAGCAGAATATCAGAATTTCATATATTCAGGAACGCCAAGTGAAAGAGGTAACTAATTTATGAGGCAAAAGATGAACTGAAAATCCAACTTAGACACTACGATTAGGTTGACAACTTTCATTTAGCACATGGATATGAAGCATAATAATAAGTAATACTTGTCCTTGTAACTTTTGATTAAATTTAATTAAAACATGAACAAGTGGCTATGCTGAAAATGTCAGTTAAGTGGCTTGAGCTTTGATTCAAGCAAAAAGCGATACGTCATAGCTTGTGAACTCTCCAACATACGTTCTGGATATACAAGAATCAAACTAACTTCCGAGACATCTACTAGTCCTGGAAAAATCATTAAGGTGATCCATCTTATCACAACAGATTTGCAGTTGCCATGTTTACTACCGTTGTTTAAAAAAATACTGCAGGGAAAATGCCAATAGTCGGGTAGAATCTGAAAACTAGACTACTGGATGGTAAAGGTGCAAACCTTAGTAAACGTCCTCAAACGTTGAGGTTGGTGATTTGACAACATGCTTCTGTTTAGATGTCCATTCTCATCGGCAATGGGTTTAGTGGAATATCCAGGGTCAAATGACATGTCACCCACTGCGAATGATTGAGAGTTGATGCCTACCATGGACAATTCTGTCTCAATTTCCTTTTTATCATAGCTAGAAAGAAAATTCTGAAGATCCTTTTCAGAGCCAAATCCTCTAGACAACAGAGTATCAGGTGCCATTCCATCCATTGCAACTCCAAAAAGAAGATTATTTCGTCCATCCATTGTATTTTCTCCATCAAAACCTAATGGGCTGAAACTGCCCTGATTATTTCCATCTACACATAATGATGCTGATGAGACAGCATCTAGCTGATCGGTGACGGCACTGCCATGATATGCAAGATGATCAGCTTCTTTCACTGCGGGCAACTCTTGCTTGACCTGAATGTTAGATTTGCTCTGCGTATTTTGGATCAAATTACTTGAAGATTCAGGCACCATTTTTTTATCTTGCATCATAACGGAAGGGCCATGTTGGCTCGTGTTTGGTGATCTGACTGAAGCCATGTTGCAGTTAGCAGTAGATGGTGATACATAGGAGGGAACCTCCGTATTACTGGCAGCTGAACTGGATCCAACAAGAGATGGAAGTTTTGCATGACGGAGGACAGGACTGGGGGCAATTTCTGGTGTTTGGCTTAGTGGAGATTGGGAAAAACTGGTTCCAACGATCTGTTGCTGGTGTTGCACTTTGTCATTTTGTAAATGATGCTGTGGCAGCTGACTCGGAACCTGTGTGCTTGCTTGTGATAGCATTGGCTGCAACTGGAGCTGGTGTTGCGTTGCTTGCAACTGTTGTTGTTGGGAACTTTGAGGGAGAATGTGTTGGTGCTGTTCTCCTTGAGGTTGAACACTTTTAGGAGGCAATGCAACGTGGTTTTGCTGCTGGTGGTTTTGTTGAAATTGTAAAGTTGGGGTCACCAAATTCTGCTGAAGTGATAGCATTGGTGCCATATGCTGTTGTAAGATCTGAGTTTGAAGCTGTGTTTGCGCCAGACTTTGGGTAACTTGTTGCTGTTGCTGATGGTTATGCTGCTGTAGCTGCACCTGCTGTTGGCTTTGTTGATTCTGTTCGACGACACTAACATTGAAGGCTGTAAGCTGTGCTTGGCGCTGCTGTTGCTGACTAGGAGGATGCTGGTGCAGTTGTGGCTGCTGTGACCGATGGGACCATGTAAGAGGAGGTTGAGCAAGCTGATTTGATGGGGATTGTTGATTCAATTTGGGAGTGATGAACTGAGAATTGGATAATGGTAGAGAAGCGTCAGTTTGAAAGTTTAACATTCGGGATGTGTCTCCACTCTTGATATTATTTGCCAATGATGAAGCAAGGATGGCAGGAATACATCCAGAATGATAATTTTCTTGTTGTTGTTGCTGCATTTGCTGCTGTATGCTCATCCACTGGATCAAGCTTAAACCAGGAAAGATTGAATTTTGAGCATCTCTGGTCCCCGTGTTGTCAGATAACCATGGAATTGCCCTTCTGAAAGCATTCTCTATTTCAGAACCATCATCTGCAATGCCATTATAATGGGCTCATTAGAAAAGAACTATGCGTTCTTAAATCAGGATGTTACTTCATTATGTATGGTTGTTTAGTAAGCCTTGCTAACAACAATACATAATGAAGTAAGTTCCTAATTTAACAGAGTAATCAATGAATATACACAAGTTCGAAAACTAATGTGTAAACCTGAAAGTCCTGGTTGTCCAAGAAATTTTGGTATGAAATATGGAGGACATAGATAGAAAGGAGTTACAACAGGCTCTATTTCCCATAAAGAAACTCGATTCCGTCTTTCACCTGCTGTTGATTCATCCCATCCAACCTGTCTAACGAACAAGTAAATGAATCAATACAGCAGTCCAGAAATATTCTACGCCAATGTATAAAATGATATAGCTTTTAGACATCTTGTAACACATTTTTTATCATATCATGAAATAATGAACTTGACAAAACAGCAATGCCCTCAATCGGATTAAGTTTATTCTACAGAATACTGTCAACAAAAAAAATAAAACACTATCTACTCAACCAATCTCAAGCTCGAAAATGTTAAACACAAAATATCAAGTTTACAACACAATCAAAATCAAATTTTGACAATGGTAACCTTCTATAAGAAATGCAAAAGATAATTGACAGAAGGAGCTTTTCAAATTTCAGAGGTCTTATATGAAAGCATCATTGGGAAAATCAGGCTAAAAATACTGTGTTCTACCTCTTTAAATAGAGGTAACAAAATTTTACGCTTTTCATGCTAAAAATCCAGTGGCTGCAGTCTTCTTGAGTTTGAACTGGAAATGTTCAAATAGAACCCATGGCACGAGTAGAACTTTAATCTCACCTGAAGGTTTCTCCACTGAGAGTTTTTCCAGCGAATGGGATCCAGATCACTGATGCCTGTAATTGTGCCCATGTACCTTCTGATTCCCGACTCTTCATTTTCAAACATCATTCTGAATCTCATACCTAAAGAAACTTGCATATACATTGCTTTCTGATATTTGGCTAAGGGAATGACAAATTCCGAAAGACTTGCTCTGTTAATGAAAAAGTAAACTTCTCAATGAAGTACATGAAAAACCCATAAATGGAGAAAAGATTTTGCATGACATCAATTAGCAATATACAACAGAGTCACTAATCCAGTTTGCTTGTATTATATTTGTGGGTCCGATAAAATAGCTAGGGACAGCAAGATATAGTAAATAAGAAAAATGTTGAAATCAGAACTGCAGCTTGTAGTATTAAATTTCAAAGGTTATAAAGCTAAAGTCTCTATCAATTGTAACCCTACACACAAAAAATAATTCATTGCAGTAGAAATCAAGCATACCTAGGATTATAAAATATGGTGAAAGGACTATTATTTGCAGCCGCATGAGAAGCAGCAGCAAGAACTCCAATGTGCATGCTGTCATTGGACAAAACCGAAGAAGAAAGTGTTGGCTGTTGCCGATTAGCGTGCCTTACGCCCAACTGCAATTGTGACTTTTTGTCCCTACAAATTCAGGGCACAGTTTAAGTTTCTATAAAACAGGTTGTATGCCATTCAAAATAAACTATTTCGCATGAGAATTTCCAGTACTACTTACCGAATAAAAAGCACAGAATCACCTGCTAGAAGTCTTTTTGTGCTGACGAATACACTCCAACCAGTTGTGAGAAGATGCCTTTTTGGCTGACCTGCAGTTTCGTAGTAAATTGTACCGATCATCAGAACACAACATCATTCTAGAAGTTGGATTGCAATTGAGAAGTTGCAATTTGCAGACAGTACATATTACTTCATCAGGACAAATGAATAAAATGTGTACAAAAATCCTTTTTCCTCGATAATATTCGCAAAACCACTACGACTGTAAGAAAATCTTATCAGTATATAAGTCAGCACATCACATGCTTTAAGGTACAGAAAGTGAAAATATGGCCCACACCTCTGTAGACGTGCCGAAATGTCCAAGTTACATTGTGCAAATCTCTGGCAACCAGCTCCTGCGCTGGTGGTTGCATTGTGAAATCCTGCAAATCTCATAGCCAATGAGAATTTGCTATTTGGTAGCATATGTATTAAGCTAATCGCAGTACAAGTTGAAAAGCAAACTCAAGGAAAATGAGAATACTAGAGGTGGAAAACTCTTCTCAGCTGCTCGACGAGGTACAGAAAATCCTCCATGCGTACTAGTGTCACTCGCTGTAAGTGTTTTACCAAAAAATTCAGCAGGTTGCTTGCTCTGCTTCAGCCCCATATCCGATGCCAGAAATGCATCTTTATCATACTAAAGAAAAACAACCTGGGATCAAAATATACACACATAGACCCTAAAAGACCAGAAGCTTAATAGTGGAAGTGAATGGTCTCGACTTTGAACTAACTAAACTAAGCAATCTAATGACAAAAGATAATGTCTATACATTACCAAATAGTAAACTTTGGTTATCATCAAAACAGTGATAGTATTATTGTCAGGTACTCCTTAAACTAGTCTTAGAACATAGCAAACGTATGCAGATAGATTAAAAATGCTCCATGGTGCCTACTTTATTCACGGGTTGAAGAGTCATTTTAGCATACACTTCATCTGTTTCTGGATCTGCCTGTTGCACAATTTAAGAACTTTAATAAAAATTGCACGTCAAAAAGAGCAAGAAAGATATCGCTGTGTACGATCTTCCATACATGCATCGACACGCTGTCAAGCATACAAATCAATTTTGAAGGAAGTGAGGGATAACCCGGTATGCTATCAGTATCTTTTTGCATGGAAGCTGCAACCTGTGAGACATAAAGTGATCTCTATTTTAGGACCCTGCTTTTATTGCATTGGGGGCAAAATCAAAACAAGATGCTCTTGAAATTGTTTTGGGGGTTGAGTAACGTATTTTATTAATTAAACATCTCTAAAAATACTTCATTCAACTTCTCAAACAGAAATTATTTCCAAACCTGTTCACTATGACCTTGAGGAAAGTATACAACAAGACTACCCACTGGTGGTAATGATACTAGTGGACCCGCACAAGCATGCCATAGTTCTGAATTGATGCTCTTTTTGTCCCCTGAGACACGCAGACATTAAAACAATCAAGACCATGTAAGCTAAACTCGCACAAGTGCAGCAAGCATACTTGGTGTTCACATGTTTTTGTGTCATTCTGGACTCAAATTGCTAGAGACCACAGATGTTGTTCTAGTTCCAAATTCTAGTCAAGAAGTGTATATCATTTTTTTTTCAAGTAGAGTAATGTAAAGATCAAATGGAACCATGGCTAGAACTGAAGAAAAATTGTTTCTTAATTTTGACAGATAATTAAAAACTCCGAACAGCTTCCAATAGATTTTTCCCAACGAAACACACCCGCCACGTTTGGCATAAATAAAAACCAGAAACTACGAATCAAACAACTGGTTTGAAACAAGATTAAACAAATAAAATAGAAAAAAAACGAAGCATACCGTCCATGATGTTCGACGAAAACGCGTTATACGGAGCCTTCATCTTTACACAACCCTCAATCTAAACTTTCCCCAGTGCAAGCTTCTACCTCTTCTCCCTCACAGTCACCATTCCGTCCATGGCGGCAGTAAATCTTGCTTTTACCACCGAAGAAGCTCTTCCTCGTCTCAGAACACGGCTACCATAGTTCTTGTCCGGCCAAAATGAAAGAAAGTAGCTGTCACCAACGTCGGTGGAATCTACCGCTCTCTCTTCTTTACTACTCCGTCGCCGGTGTGGTCTCGGTGATGGGTAGTGAGAGCTTGCTTCGATATAGCTGTTGCATGCCGGACGTGAAAGTGACCGGAGCTCCGGTTATAAAACTACCTTCTTTTTATTTAATGACTTTTGGCCCCTCCTCCCACTCTTAAATTGTCGCTCTCCTCTCTCTTTTTTCACCCTCATTATTATTAAATCAATTTTTTATTAGTTATGTTTAGGCTTCACTTATTCTTTAAGTAATTTTATTTTTTCCCAAATCAACCCATAAAATTTTATTTTATTTTTTGTGCAAATTATTATTGCACAGTGTTATAAAAATTAGTTTGAAATATTTGTGGTTTAGTATCCAACTTGTTCCACAACAATCTAAGTGAGAAAAAACTTGAAATTGGTTTTTACATTATCTCTAATTCATACGATTATTTACTTAGGAAAAGTATATCTTAGGGAAAGAGAGTGTTTTGGCTCAATTTAATTTAGGTCGTTAAATTATAAGGATTACCCATATTTAATAAAAAATAATAATAATAACCTTCTACCCATTCCTTCATAGGCAACCAGGTTTCGGCTATTTTTATTTTTAAAAGCATGGCAAGGTTCGGCCACTTTTGGTTGGGTCCAACCAACGATTAGACCTGGCCAGTGGTGGCTTATTTATTTATTTATTTATTTTTGTAAGGCATTGTTAGATCTAGCCACCGTTGGCTAGGCTAGTTGGTAGCAACAATTTTTTTTAAGGTATAGTTAGATTTGGCTGCCTTAGCCAATAACTTAGCTTTCCCTAGCCAAATTCAGTTGAGAGATGACCAGGTTTGCCCGCGACAGCTGAACTTGGCTGACAACAACTAGATCTTGTCGTGCCACCATATAAGATCACACCGCCATATTTAATTGCGATCGAATTTGACAAACTTGGCCACACAACCATTGCATCGGCGTTTGGGGGCACGGTAGAATTTTTTGTTTTTTTAAATAATTAATCTAAGTCGTCTTTATAATCAGATAACCCATATTAAAGTATACGGCATAAAACTCTTTGCACCTAGCTCACCTAATCGCATCTAATTTCCTTATTTGATCATAATTGATTTATAAAACACAGGTTTAATTAATTCTTGAATGTACCATGTGCAGATAGTAGAAAAAATGTAATTATACTTTATTCGTTCTCTTTTTTACAAGGAGATTAAATATATACTACATTACAAGCATTTGAACAAAAGTGACGGTTTATATATATATATATATATATATATATATATATATATATGGGCACGCACATTAGAAGACTAATTCATAAACAAAAAGGGTCATACCCTTGGTTAGTGGAAAAAATGAGCCAACCTTCGAACAAGTTCTTACCACGGTTTTTGGTTTTTAGATTAATCTTACAGATGTGCCTCTAATGACTAATAATTAAAAAAAGCCACCTCAATTTTAACCAAAAATGTGCTAAAATTAAATTTTAGATATTTCCTGTAAATGGCAAATTAAGTAATTGATAATTTGATACAAGTTTTCTTCTCCAAAAGCGTGGATTTACGTTAAATGTTTTTGCCAAGAGGAGAAGCGGTCCAGCCGTGGTAGAATATCCCGGCGCATTCATGTGGCGTAGGTAGCTTTTGTCTGAGCCAACACCGCTTGTCCGAAGAGGGGTATTATTGGCAGTAGATCCTTCCACCGCCACACTAATTTATTTGACTACAATTTTTTTAAAAAGAATAATTTTTGCATTTTGGAGCACCATCACCGGCACCATTGAGCCTCCAAAAGTTGATGCTTTATACATCGTTATATGAGCTCAGAAACTTGCGCATTTAGATTGAAAATAAATAGTGTCTGGATTTGGTAATTTTGCAAACGAGTAATTAATAAAATAAACCCATACAATTGGTATGATTCATTATAATATCACAACATTAAAAAAAAATGTTTTTTAACATAATTATTTGTTTACATCAATAGCAACCGATCGAAGTGCCCTTGGGTATACATAGTACAAGTGACCAATTACGAACAGATTTATAAACTTCACACGAAATATATCTGCTCAACATGTGTTTCCAGCTCTTTGACACACAGTAATTTATCACTTCTCAAGCTTATCTGGGTTTTTGTAAATAAAATCTTATCCATAAATTGAATTCCGGGCCCATGATGATTTTGGTCAATGTTAATCGGGGCCTCACTTTTCATTATTTAACTTGTATACATAATAATTTTATTTTATAGATAAGATGAATATGTTATAACATTAATATATCAGGATATACTTATTTAAAAATTCTTCCATCATTTCTTGTCGACGGTATATTAATATACATTAAATGATTGTTAGTTTGATATTGTTTTAAAAACAACAAAAGATTGGTTGATATCAATGTTTGTTAAAAGCATTAAATTAAGAATAATACATTGAATTCTTAGTTAAAAAATTTAAAAAGTTTCTTTTTATTTTGTTGAAAAGGGTATCGCAGAACACTCTTTTTAGTAAGTATATCGTATAAGTTGGTAATGAGGCAAACTGGATTGGGTTGGGCTTGTAGGTCATCAGCTCGACTGCTCAGCTTTGTAATATTCAATCAAAAAATAAATATACTTTTTAATTTTAATACTTATAATAAAGAATTATCAAAAGTGAAAGTAAGAGGGCACAAGTCATTGTGTAGAATATATTAAAACATTTGAAGCCTGGCCGTCAGCTCGGACGAGTAGGGAGAAGAGCCCGAACTAATCAAAAGCTCCGCTTGTTGCCACCCTAATTAAGTGCATATTTCGAGACGTGACACCCCGAAGTTGTGGACTGTTTGGTGTCCACAGTTTTGATACTATTTTTCCATCTCTTTGAGAAAGAAATAAAAATGGAACATTTCTTAAAGGAAGATAAGCGTGGGAATATGGTTTATTCCACCCCATTGCTAATTAAGGCTCACATGAGTCCAATCCCCACAAAGGGACCTTTGCAATATTTCATGGGCTCACCCACTTGATCCGTCCCTGTTACAATTTCTCCATTGCAATTGCAATATATTTAGTGACTGATTTTTTCTCAGTTTCAACTTTTGAGAAAGGAACATCACTTTTAGCCGCCTCTGCAATTCATGAGAATTGAGATCATATTGCCAGCCCTGTTCTGTTAGTTGACGCAAAAGCAATTTTAGGCGTGCGTCCAGGATTAAAACTGAAAAGATGTGCGGCCATTTCTGAGCCCATTCAAGAGAGAAAAGCCGCATGCATAGATATAGTGATCATGTACAGATATTTATAACGGACGTAGTTGGGAACCTTTTCTTTTTCCATTGTAAACTCACGTTGGTACGTAGACGGTCTCAGTGTCGTCGTCTTCGGCCCTGCTATAACGAACTAAGATTCATGTCACTTGCATCTCCTCTTACAATACTGCTACACAACCCGTTTGGGCAAGCAACACCTAGTTACAGGACAGATTAATTACTCCAAGAACTCAAGATCAGATGATTCTCTTATGCATGATGTATTGAGCAATGAACGATGGCTAATACGAACAAGTTGACCCACCAAATGGTAGTGACAGCTTGTGCATGTAAGTGACAAAGAAGACGAGACAGCAGCGAGTCCTTATCAAGCGCAAGGTGGACGGTCATGTATCGCGCCATACATTCCACATTCACAACTCCAATCCCAATCTTAAATCACACCCTCTTTAACAACGAGAGGTCCACCATGATCTGCCACTCCCCCCATCAATCAACTTGTAGCTCTGGCATAAAAAAATATCTACCATGCTTGGTCCCGCCGCAGCTCAAGTGGAGTGACTTTTGTTTCTTGGGTAAGAGTGAAAAAAGTGCTTCTCTATCGTGTCAATCCACATATTGGATCCAATAAGGTTATCCAACAGGAGAAACCAGACCACTAGTAGCAGCAGTAGACAAATTGTACATGAGAAGCTATATATATCATAGGTAACCTGGTACTTTCAGGGGCAATGTGTATTGTGCCGGGAGAAGAACAGTAGCTGGCAATTATTTAAAGCTTTCGTGCACTAGACAAGGAAAGGCAGCGGCACATGCTTTGTGGGCCGTGCTGATAAAGAGAGAGATTCCGCGTCCACTGTTCGTCATGTTCTTACTTTGCCCGGGTGATTATCAATTAACCCACATGATTAGCATCCATGGCTCTACCTGGGTTTGAAATATTTGGGGGTACCTCTTCTTTCCCTTATCCTATCCTAATCTTCCCCGATGTTGGAATGGCTTGTTGGATCTTCTGTTGGGATTTAATCTCTTAAATCTCTTAATTTTATATTTGGATAAGATAAAAAATAACAAGCAATAACCAAGATAATCATAGACAATAAATAAATCAAGCATACTAAATTTAAGTAAAAACCTTTCAAATCAAAGGATAAAAATCACAGCCCAAATCAAATTCACTGTAATTATAATTTCTTTCTCGAGTGAAAATTAATCTCAAATATAAATAAAATTACCCCTTAATTAATTATAATCTCTTATAAATTATTATACAAAAAGTAGAGAATTTGAATGATCACAATTATTGTTCGTGTGAAGTACGACAAGCGATTGATAATGAGGTGAAAAATGCAAGTTCAATGAATCAATCTTCCCTCGTAATTGTTAGAATTTTCTTTTCTCTCTGAGTAAAACCGTAAATACCTCTTTTCGATCTAGATTTGCTCTTAAATTAGTATCCTTCTGAAGAAATCGCGTTATTATCTTTATATAGCGTTTGAAAAGATCTGTACAAAAAACCCATCCAAAAATAACTGGGGTGGAAGACCGTCGTAGCAGTGCGGCACAGCTCATAATGAGCCCTGGGGGCTCATTTTTATGCATCAAAATGCATGGCGGTCGAGCGCCCAGAAATCTGGCACTCGGGTGCCAGATTTCACAGTCCCAAATGGTGGGCGGGCGGCTACCTTTGGCTCCGGCCTTCGTCGGTTGCCGGCTCACCGTTCGCTGTCAGTTCTTCAGAGCGAAGACCCCAACATCTTATGTAGCGTCAAGTCAGGGACGAAACAGGGGAACATGCACCACATTCTCATAGAAGCTTATGAAGAAGACAGTGAACAGAAGTAGAAGGAAAGAAAGGGCCAACAGGGGAGCCGGTCACAACCCTGTTGGAGTTTAAGGAAAACCATGTATGGGGAGGATGGTGGCTTGTCTCCTAGGCTCTCAACAGCTCTCTCTCTCTCTCTCTGTATATAAGCTGACAATATCCTTTTCCAAGCTTGTATTTGTATTTTACAGGGAAATCTTCAATATTCCAAAGGCGGGTCTTGATAATTGATTGATTAAACCGCTAATACACTTTAGTTTGAGGAATATTTAGACATTGCGCGATATTAACTAGTCAAAACGCGTGGAAAGGGGAGCATTAAGTACTGCTAATTAATCTAATCAAACAGTTTTAATTAAGAAAATTGGAACAAAGACGAGCACCAATCCAAATCTGCTAATAAGAGTCGCATGAACTCATGTTTGTGTCCGGCCCTGTCTTCTCAACTGGTCCTTATCCCAAGTGAATTTGGCTTAATCAAAGATGTCGGCATGAACCGAATGTACACGCTCCGCCAATGGTTCAAGAACCCATCCCTCTCCTGTCTTGACTGGGGAAATGGCTAATACAAAATGACCATGTATTTATCCTATTAGGCAAAAGTTGATGAGCTAATTTTACTACTTTCCAGTATTGGTTTAATAAATCATATATCAAAACTCTTACGCTTTATTTTTGTGTATTACACTAGTACACAACCAATTCATCTTAAGTCCCAATCGCCGAGTTTTGTTTGATAATCCGCATAATGCAACTGTCTGTGTAGTTAAAACAAAAAAGCTGTAATAAAATAATCCGAGCTGGGAGTTTATAAAGTTAAAATGGAATTATCCGCTAGATTCTCTACAGAGTGCTTTCTTTAAGATTAGTCATTCAATTCTCAAACGCGGCGGTATATGGCTCTGAATGATCGAAGATTTGGCCTTGATTTGGTAGGTGAGGCGTCCAGCTTTCATGTCTGTGCCCTGCAGTACAGTACGACACCATGGCAAGGCTTCAGAAATTAGAATCGCGCTGCAACTACATGAGATATATACGAGCAAATAGCAATTGCGTAGTTTTTAGTTTGCTAAAACCATTTAAATTTGGCGTCCGCTAGAACAACCACAACCGGCAACAGCAGTCTTCTTCCAATGTTTCCGCCAAATCCAACGCCGCAGGGTCATCTCATTTGATCTCTAACAAGCTTCACATCACAATATAGACGACAGTTCAGTGAAGATGTGGAAGGAGTAACAATCGAGAGTACTTCAAAACAAGGCTCATCATGCAAGATCGTCAAACAAATACAGTTGACAAGGTTTGCATTGAATTATTGTCATAGGGGTGTCGTTAGTAGCCGAAAGATGAACACCGAATTGATCAACTGGACCCGCCAGCAAGCCACTTAGCTTCAAGATGGACCCTGTATGTTGGGCTGCAAGGCACTGCTAAAATTAGAAGTTTGGCAGTTTCAAGAAGCGACAATATAATAGAACGCTCTAGGCTCATTAACAAGAAACCATCATACAACTCGATCGCTTGGATTCCACGGAATGACCAGTTTCAAACATCACAGTTCACTCTGATCCCTTGCTTTCCATACGCCACCCATGACGATCTTTAATTTCCTCGTAGGGAGCGGAGCCAACATCAAGAAGCGAGACATTATCTACAGATCAAGAAAGACGGGAATGATGACAAGACATGAAACATAATGAGTACTGGACTTAGCTGGGGCAAGAGCAACAGATCAAACATGGAATCCAAATTCCAAGTATATTGTTAAAAGAATTCAGCACGATTGACCCCCGTCTCGCTTAAACTTGCGGTGGCGTAAACAATCATGCCCGAGAAGCACGAGTAACATTTTTTCTGTTATGATTTATGTAACATATGTACTTTTTGGTCTTCGTAATCAACGATTCAAATAGTACACGATTTCTCAAGCTAAGGACAAAGTTGTTGGGCCAATTTGGATAGCTCAAGGGACAAAAGGGAGTTAACTGCATAAACAATTTCTACCTAAGTAATATAAGTTAATGGAGCAAAATTTTTGTTGATATCAATTTGGTTGCAGCATTCCCGATTGTGGCTTCGCAATGTCTGATTTCCATGCTAGTTCATGAATGATAGGTAAAACTTGCATTGTGAATTACAACGATAAAATTGGCCAGAGTGCCCAATATACATTATACATGTATCACGCTGGGAGTATGATCATGGAGAAAGGTCTCACATTCTAGTTTCTACCCATTTTGCATGACTTGTTGGCCCTATGGAGAACGATCGATAGTGCCCGTGAAAATATTAGAGAAAAGCTTAATATGTTCCCCAGGCCTCCATAAACGTTACGCAGCCGTAATAAATGGAAGTCTGAAAAAACAAATTGGGCTGACATAATGCAGGGAAGTATAAGAGTATTTTATTACTCGGGTTTCAAAAGTGAAAGTACATATAATATTTAACTGTCTGCTGAACTTTATTGCTCGGTAATTCCATGGTTTAATTCATACAAAACACTTACCTGGTTCAGAAAGTAAGTTTTGGTCCATTTTAGGTTCATAGAAAACATTCTTCCTGCTTTGTTCATAGAAAGCATCTTGGCATATCAAATTTAGGTTCATTTTATGCCTTTCAAATTATGGCTCATTATCACATGTAATTTCAAAGGAACCATAGCAAGTTCTGTAAGCTTCAAAACCCCCATGGCCTTTTGCAGTGTAGAAATTTGGGCTTGGCTTTCAAACATGAAAACAGGCCCTACCTCAAAAGTGGGAATGCTGACAGACTCACTATTTGTTGATAATCTAAAGATTAAGTCTACTTAAGATCACGTTCTTCCAAGAGTCTAGTAAGCCAAAACGCCACCTGCTCAAGCAAAGGATCCACAAGGATGGGAATGGATTCGAGGAAGAAATTAAGAATCGCTTTGAAAAAAGGACGTTGGTACTTTTTTCCCCCAACCTTAAAGGGGTAATAATTCTTTTTTATCTCATCCTTTAACCGTGTCTGTGTTTCTCTCTACGTTAGATCATACAATCACTTCACATCCTTGTGAAGCCTTTCTTTGAGCCCCACAACCAAAAAGATATAAATGAGAAAGTACAACATTGATATGCAAATATATACTGTATAACTTAAAAATAAATTCTGCAATAAAATCCTCAGTGTATTGATGCAAAATGGAAATGCACGTTCTGGCGACTACGCCAATCCAGTGATCTGTTGAATTTTAACAGCCAATGTTGCCGCTTGCTGCTGCCTCCAGAATGCCGCACTAAAACGGTGAAATAGTCCAATGTTCTACATACACAGTTCAATTACAACCAATACAAAACCAGGTAATTTAAATGTGAAAAAATAATGAACTACCAAGAACTTTTTGAAGCCAATTTACCTTCCCGACATAGTTAAGTAGATTCTATGCGCTGTTCTTTCATTTCACAGCCGTTTCTTTCTAACTGTTCCAATTTGTTTTTTATTTCTTTTCCTTTTCGTACTTTTCATTTGAAATGATCTTCCCACTGATGAAGGTTGCTCTTTCAATCCAAAGCTCCTAGCGACATGACCCAAGTGAAGCTTCTTGACCATGAAAATTTTTCTTAGCTCACCTCGATGAGCAGTGTAAGCACAAACCCAAGTCCAAAATGCATCTTTGGCCACATCCTTTAGCTTTGCCTGGAACAAAAACATGAGATAAGACAGACTCGTCAACTCTAATTATCATTTAACCTAAAAACACAAGTAAATTATTCTAAAGTGCAAAAAAAACACCAAAGTCATTTCACCAGGACGACAGGATAACATATTCCACAAATCTACATCTCAACTTTCAACAAGATCGACTACAAAGGCCATTGAATAAAAAAAATTTTAAATAATTCTCTCGCCTACAATGATAATTTTTTGCATAATAAAACTTGGTAAAACACACACACACACACACACACACACACACACACACACACACACACAAAATCATACCTCTCCTGAAATAAAAGTTTCAAGTGTCTTCTGCAGATGTAGCAGCCAAGGGTGCATATCTAAAGACACAAACTTGTTCTTATAACGCATTTGAACATACATTAGAAAACTCTCCAATATCTTATTAACTGGAAACTCATTTAGTGTAACTCCATGCTTTTGCAGCTCAAGAAGATAATCAATTTCAATGGGTTGCAAAAACAATATTGCCTCCCCTTTTTCGCCCAACCGAGCAGTTCTTCCAACCCTGTCAAGAGGAAATAGTAAAAAAAAAAAGGAACAAGGAGAGGATTCATTAAGTTCTTAAATTAATATTTTTAAAACTTAAATAAGGTGTTTAAATTATGACTTCAAATAAAGCTTTTCTTCTCTGTGGATTATAAGTTGGGAATTGTATCCTTTCCATTCATATTCATTAATGTCATGGGAATTTTTTACAGAAAATAAATCGAAGAAAGAGACAATATCCCAAGTATTACCTATGCACGTACTCGGTAGCCTCACCAGGCGAATCATATTGGATAATGCACTTAACCTGTGGAAAATCCAACCCTCTAGCAGCTACATCAGTGCACAAAAGCAGAGCTGACTTTTCTAGTTTGAAGTTTTGAAAGTTTGCTCTTCGACTATCATGCACCATATTCCCGTGTAGCTGATAAGTTTTACATTTTAGAAATGGTTGATTTTGTTTGTCCTCCGGTGAACCAGCAGACCATCTGAAACTGCACAAAAGGGAGTGGTGGAAGTCCACTGCAACACATGTTGAAAAGAAAACCACCACCTACAAAATGGACTAGTGAGCAGACTTGTTTAAATAATTAATACTTAACATTTCAAACGTTCTATATAAAAAATTACAAACACCTGAACATAAATGTCGCAAAATCATCATTTAAATAGCTGCAATCATACAAGAATCCAGACACATCTAACATAACCAAGGAAAATAGGGTCATGTTCTTGGCATGACAGGTCTATGCCAATATCTGCATATCATAATTCTACAACTGTCATTTATGTCTGATTGCTTGAAAACTGATGCCTTTTTTATCTTATGCTCAACTGGACCTACAAAGTCCTCACAACTAGGAATGTTACAGATTCTACTCCTTTTAAATGCACAATTAAAAGCTCACTCAATAGTAAATAGAAATTTCATATATGATTAGTGCTTTCTTAATTTCCCCTTTTTTCACGCTTAGGAGATGTTTATAGCCAAACCAAATCCATGAACATCTAACTTGCAAGCAAAATGCACCTACCTTCTGTGACACTTGCTTCTCAAACAAGTATTTAAGGATTGATAGAAGAACAGTCAAGCGTGCACCACAGGGCACTGCAAAAAACAATCCATCAATATGGATATTAAACTAGGAAATCATCATATTGTCGTCAAAGTAAGCAGAACTGGCAACCTATAACTCTTACCTTTTACATAAGTCTGACTTAATTGTGTTGGAAGGTTATAATCTTCAGCTATATCATTCACCCCAACATGATTCAGAGTCTCAGAATCGACATGGCGGAAGCATTGTGAGTGACTAGCTATCTTTCCTTCTAGGCTAATCATTACTGGATTTTCCAAACTAATTTTAGCCAGCTCATTAACCTTTTCATTTAACGTAGCTGAAAAAAGCAGATTCTGTCGTCTGTCAGATGACTTCATCTCTGAACTAATTTTTTCTTTTGACCCAGTTTCTACTGAACCTAGAAGTTTCAATATTTCTTCAATTTCTTTTCCAAAACCAAGCTCCAAAATTCTAGGGAAGAAAGACAGATAGAAAAATATTTTACCCACATAAAGGAACTAAATGGGAGAAACAAGAAGAGTATATTCACCATAACATGCAAAAATATTCAAACAAAAGAAGGATATGTAAGCCTGTGGCAGGTATACCTATCAGCCTCATCAAAAACTATCCAACGTAATCTTGCGTAAACAAATGATGCAGTATTCTTCAAATGATCTAACAGACGACCAGGTGTTGCAACAAGAATTGATATTCCTGTAGACGAAACCATGAACAAATAGAAAATAGGCAATAAAATAACTACATTTTAGCGATGAAGAATTGCCACATGAAAGCAGGTCTATCTATCAATGCCCAATGGAGAAGACAAGCAAATAACAAGCATACCTTTCCGCAGCCTTGCCTTCTCTTTGGGCCTATTCTCACCACCCATGATGTACCCAGGAACAATCCAGTGAAAACGATGCAACAATTTCTGAAGAATTTCATAAACCTGCATACACAGCTCACGAGTTGGCACAAGTACCAACGCTGCATTCAATTAATAAGTTTAATCACAGGATTGTCATCAAACCAGCATATTCGATATGCCAAAGTAACCAAGAAAGAAGCTTTAGTGAAAAGAAATAGAACAAAACTACCTAAAGTCCCATCCGACCGATGAATACGAGGGTCATTATCTTGGAGGTAATGAATAATCGGTGCTAGATATGCAATCGTCTTACCGGTTCCAGTTGCCGCATTAACAAGCCTAAAAGTATCATATCATTAAAGATTGGCTCACATAAGTAAGCTGACAATCAAAGGTTAAAAAATATCACAAAAAATGCATGAGCTCGAAGCAAAAGCATACACATGTCTTCCCGAAAGGATAGTAGGAATCGACTTGGCTTGAACTAGCGTGGGTACCTCGAACCCCATCCGTTCTATCAGTGGCAAAATCATCAAATTACCGCCAAGAAAATTTTTTTCCATGAAAACAATTTTGTACAAACGGAAGAGCTAGAGAATTGAGAAAGAAAAGCAAGAAGACCACGATAAACCTCGGAGCTGGTCGCAGAGAGAAAAGTGGAGGCCGAGGTCGGAGAAGGCGCATGAAGCAAAGATGCCGTCTTCCTTATTCTCATGCTGCTTCATCCCTTCTCGCTTCGGGTTTTGAAGACCACCGGCGGCGGCGCCGACGCCGTCCCCGGCGGCGGCGCCGACGCCGTCCCCGGCGACGGTTAGGGTTGCGGCGGCTGGCCGCCGACGTGGTTCCATATCTTCGTGCTCTTAATCGTTGCGGCTTTGTGAGTATTTGTAATTTACCGAACTAATGGGCCTGAATGGTGAAATGGGCCGGAGCCATTAATTATGAAATCATCGGCCCAGCAAGCACGAAGCCGCCCTCTTGATTAGGGTTAGGCGAAGAGGGTATTATCTAAATCTTGAAAGAGATTAGTTCTTTTACTTATCAGCTTAAAAATAGAGTAAAAAATAAAAAATCCATCCAAATCACTTGATTGTGTCTTTTAACTAGAGAAAATTACTCCACTATTTAACAGTCATTTAATCTCAAAGCTTATAATATTTTACTTAAATTAACATAAAATATCAAATATTTATTTTTTCTCTTATTTTCACTCTTTTACTGATAACAAAACAAGATTCTCACACTTCTTTTTATTAATTTTCCAATGATCATTGCTTAAATAAGGCCACAGATTTGCTGTAATAAGTATTATAGCCAGTAGCACTTACATAATTGGTTTAAATATTTTTAATTGGAGGAGATTAACTTAATTATTACGGTTAAAATTTTAAACACCCCTTAATTACAGAGATTTAAACTAATCAAATAAATGGTACAACAAGTTTACGGCAGCGAATCCCTAAACCTTAAGTAGATGTCTGAGCTAACTTCTCTTTGACGCCCATTAATGAAACACTAAAAGGATTCATAGTTTCATATACTTCATGTATAAAATAAAATGTCACAGGTTCAATGTACACATATTCTTTGATATCAATAACAATTCTTTCACATCCATTTTCGAAGTTCTAATGTAACAAGTCATTGGTATATCACTTATTATGAATGTTATTTGCTATAACCAATTCATTACTTGCTCTAACCAATTCTTGGCATAGGGCAAGGGGACAAGGTGCCCCCAAGTATATCACTTATTATGAATGTTCCTTCCTTCTTTAAGAACTTCATAACATGTGATTGGTGACTTATATTCGAGATCTCAACCTGTCATTCTCTGTGCGTACATGGTCTCTTGTGATATCTTGCAACGTAGGACACCCGGTGAGCGCCATCGTTATTTCAAGCTCATCTCTCAGCATCTTCAACACTCTTCTCACTCCATACTCTCCCTTCGCTGCTAAGCCATAGAGCACTGGTCTTCCCACCTAAATCACAAACATATGGAAATCTTGGGTTTGTATGGAAAACTAAAAGATTGCATGAGAAAGAATGTTGCAACACAAACTGATTACCAGCACGGCGTTGGCGCCGAGAGCAAGGGCCTTGAAGATATCCGTACCTCGCCTAATTCCTCCATCAAACAGAACAGGAATTTTGCCGGCAACAGCTCGAACCACCTACTCAAAATGTGGCGGTTTAAGATTACGAGCTCCTTGATAATTTGTTCTTGAGATGGAGAATAAAATGAAAATGGCTAGGCTGGTAGCTGGGAACTCTTCTTGATCAACTTAATTGGTATCATCTATGGAATTTGGGAGACGTCAAGGACGGTACCTCTTCGAGAACGGTGATGGTGGCAGGTGAATAATCAAGTTGGCGAGCACCATGGTTGGAGACTATGACGCCATTGACTCCTACTTCCATGGCTTTTTTAGCTGCCATTGATGAGCACTGCATCCTCAATCCATCTGGTTATAAACCAGAAAATAATAGACAAGTACGGGGGATTTACCATCCTCACAGGTGAGCACGCCCTTGATCAGGATGGGCAAGTGGGTGATGGATTTCAGCCATTCTATGTCCTACAAAGATTATCACCGGTGCCTAAACTGAATGATTTCGTGGAAGGTTCAATTCTAAGCTAAATTGAATCAGGAAAGTTTATGTCCTGTCGTCCTAGTCAATATAAATGAACAAGAAATCCAACGGAGCAAGTCATGTGAATGTATATCAAGGCGTAATAGTGAAACCTTCCAATTCAAAGACGGATCTCTTGTTGAATATGCGAAAGCTTCGAGTTTAGAACCTCCTACCTGAACAATATTTAGAAAGAAAAGAAAGGAAGAAAGAAAAAAGTGAGCAGTGGAAAGTTCTAAAATCACGATCGAGATGATGAAATAAGGAGAGAATGAGGTCCTCACAGAGCACATATCTACTGATAGAAGATCTTCAAGATTTCCCTGTTTTGGTCTTTCCATTCTGAAAAAGAAATAAAGACAAAATTTGTTAGAAAGCAATTCAATGCCACTGTGAATTCCAGCACAAATATTCAAGAAGAACAGAATCTGCCTTTCCTGTTTTTGATGTCAGCTTCCCTCCGGCCCAATCTTGGCGAGTCGGCAGTTAGAACCAGAGCTTTGAATCCCTTACTCTCAGCCCTCTGCACCAACGTAGCTGCAATATCTCGTCTCTTGAATACCTGCTCATTGAAAATTCCATTGAAAACATAATGAAAAACATAGACGTTTGTTCGGTTAAGGAAAATCAATCGTAAAATGGCATATCAACTTGCATATAATTGATAGAAGCGAACGGCCTCGCAGCTTGATGCAACCTCCTCGATCTTGCAGGATGATGAGAAGGATAAAACCTGTGAAAACATGGTAGTATGAACATAATGATCTTAATGTAAAAAACAGAGCAAAAGAGCTAAAAAAACTCGTTCCACCATGATTGTGTTGGACGCAGCAGCAGCTCTAGCGGTTGCAACCTCACCTGATGAGAAAGAAAGAGTCCATACATCAATGGTAAGATGTTAGTAAGATTATAGACACCAACACAAGTAGCTGAACATGCAGACCATCTGGGTGTGCTAATCTTTGCATTCCTGTGGGAGCAATTAGAATTGGAGCATCAATTCTATGACCAAGAATTGTTGTTGATAACTGAACAGAGCTAACATCCACAAGCACTCTTGGACGAATCCTGAAGATGATGCAAAGTTCATACAAGAGTGAATGTGTAATAGGCAATGACCAATCAAGAGATTGAGCTTTCATAGTTGTTTACAAGATTCGCTTGAAAGCTTCCACATTTTCCTTGAGGGTGTGTTCGTCCTCGGCACCTCCATGGAAGTAATCGAAGTTCTTCTTTGGGAGAGACAGCCGAGCTAGCTCTTCGTACTCTTTCACGTTCACCGGTTCATCCGCCATCGCCTTCTTCGTATGAACGACTTTATTCTGAATCTGAAAACTAGTGAAGCAGTTTCAATAAAGCCGTTCAAATGAATCTAAAATAAATGAAAAAATTGCAAGTTCACCAGGTACAATATAGATCAACCAGAGATACTTTTCTTGGCCTAATGGTTATGAACATATGATAAAGAGTTGCTTATACATTGGAAGACAACCGTCATCTTCACAATCACCATTATTATCATTGGCTTAGCTAGCTCGCTCATTCCACATTGATTTGATCCCAATCTTATCTTTTCTCCCAGACGATCAAGAAAATGATCATAGAATCCATGTAGAAGGGATGGTAAATTTTTTATGCCGATCATAAAATCTATTATGGTGAAGCTTTTTACACCAGATGTTACTACATTCCTAAAGCAATCTCTTAAAAGAGGGAACGTTCATAGAAATTTCAATACCGTGTCTACTTTATATCTTCAATTATAAAGTGGGGACGCAAAATAATTAGACATTTTGGCGATCAAATCGTCAAAGCACGTGGAAATAGCCGGTCACCAAGCACTGTATATCATCCATGACTTGAAAGAAAAAACCGAAACTAAGATTTTACTGCCACAGGAGTATTGCAAAGTTAAATACTATTACAGCCATGGACAATCCATTTTTATTGGTTTGTTTATTTGTTGTCGTTAATTTTTTATTTTGTGAAATGAATAAGTAATTTCTTTTACATCAATTAGCTCCTAATCTGGGCTGTACAATTTTACTTAATAATATAATTGACAAAGTCCAGTCTGTAAACGAGTTAGGGTGTCAGTTCAAAAAGAATTAGTGCCAACTTTTGGGAGCAGTAGTTTAGCACCCATGTGAACTGTCCCTACCAACTTGGCTGCATAATTTAGCAATGAGATAACCTTCTTTATCTTCCGTTTTTTGAAGTCTAAACATCCATTTCATCCTTCTGAATGCTTGCCCATCTCCTTATATACACTGATTATGACAGATTAACTTCTACTAGACAACCACGGATTTACTACAAATGAAAGGGATCATGATACAAATTTGCAGCAAACAGATAAAAGGAGGTTAAATTATTCGTTATGTTTGGAGCTTGACGGGGCAGAGTCAATGCGAGAATGACGTCTCAATGCCATGAACGTGCATGTCAATATAGCAGAAAAATATATTTTTTAGTCTGATTCATGGACTAGTACAAATTATTCTTGAACCATTTCCATCTTCTAATCTCCACTCAATAAAGGTTTCGTTGTGAATGGACGGGACCTGACGGCGGAAAATAAATCTAACAAGGAGGGATATTGAATTATTACCACTTCACCTATAGAGACTTAAAAGGTCGACATTTTTATGTCAGAGTTAATAGTAATCTGCTAGTTGTGCATCAAATCATAAATTTTTTTTAATTTTTTCTATCAAAATAGGCCCGAAAAAACAAGATGAAGAGTGCTCTTTTCCTCTGCCATCAATTTTCTCTTGTTTGCTGTGGCGTCTATTTGCAATCTTGCTCGAATCAAAATACCCACTCATATAGTATTCTCCTCTTTTTTGTTTGTTTTCTTGCCCTGTTACTGCAACCAAGGCTTCCATGTTTAAGGCCTTGCCGTAAATAGCATTCTGACCAAGCTCAAGTTATAGTAATAAATAAGTCATATAGTTGTAGTGAAATTTGTTTGTATTATTGTATATCTTATCCCTTTAAAAAGTACTTAACTTTAGGATTACAATGACCTCCTTATAAAATGTAAAATGCTCCCTTATTTAAGCTTGTATTGATAAATATAGAGTTCAACGGAGACATAAAAGATCTTGGAGGACTTGCTTTGCCAATTCATGGCTTAGGTGGCTCAAGCTTTGGTTTGTACATGCTAAATGTCAATAAAGTTTTCAACTTGAGCAACTCCGTACTTTATTTTGAGAAGAAGAGCAACAAAATAAGAGTGGAACGGGAGGATGTTGGCTTGTCACTGGAGGAAGGATATATGGAAGAAGCAGATGACGCCGAGCGGGAGAGAACAAAACGGAGATGGCCTCAAACAACTTTTTACCGTTCTTATTGCCCCATGCACATTGACCTGTTGGATCTCCATTAGAGGGCTTATAAGAGGCTTCTATTAGAGCTGCCTCTGAAAAAATTTTCCGGGGTGTCTTCCTCTGAAAAATTTTTCCGGGTTGTCTTTCGGATATGAGACGCGCTGTTGTTGGCCATTTGTCAAATATGTTATATGTAGGATTTTTGGTTCTTTCTGATTATTGTCGCAATATAATTAAGGAAAAATTCAAAAAAGCCCTGTTTTTTCTTTTTATTTTGTCTTTGTATTCTATGTACATGAATGCTCACTCGCACAGCTCTTCTACTGGTGTACATGTCACGCTAGGTCTATAATGAACATCCTATTAGTACTGAAAAATAAATTAATTTTGATTTGGAAAAAAAAGTAAATTTATCATAAAATTTTTTGGTCACACTTTGATCAGTTTGAAGGTAGTAAAAGTGTACATTATAATAACTTTTTAGGAAATATAGTTTGCATAACCAAACGTTTTTTTTTAATTAATGAATTCGGGGGGCTATATGGTTCCCTATGGTAGCCCCTGATGAAAAGAATTCTCTTGTAGGTCTATTAGTGTTTCCTTACTCTTTTACATGAAGAATACGGGTATGAAAACAAGTATTTTTGATTTAGAAGTAATTTATACTCAATATAAAACATTTTATTTATCGTCGATAATTTAAATTCATGTTTCGCATATTTAATTTAAGCGACAGATAATGAGAGTAATAAATTCAATAACTATATTTAATTTAAATGATAGGGTTTGACATATGATTATGAGGCCCCTTTAAATTTTTTTTTCAAAGTGTTTTTAAACCACCCACAAAAAGGGCCCACCAGCCTTTAAAAAAAAATCACCGGTCAATCAGCTCACTATTATATTAGGAAGGTAGGACATAAGATGAAGATGACAAGATGAAGTATTGAAATGAAAAATAATTAATAAATCATGATATCACATGGATGTGTCGTGATAAGTCTTTTCTAATCATTTTCAAATTTAGTGTTAAACAAAACAGTTTTCAAGTATTTATCATTTAGAAAAAATATTTTCACATTTTACAATTGATGATTTGTTTTTGTCAATTTTCAAATTGTGCTAAATTTTATTTAACTTTCTATTTGATTTTGCTTCTTTAAATTTACATTTAACCTCACCAAGCAAAATAGGATCCCATGTTAACGAAACTGGTTATTAATAAACAGAGGAGATTAAAGTTTGTTAAGGTACCAATGCAAATGAGGTAAGAAAATAGCAAGACGAAAGAATATTTAAAATTATCTATATCAATATTTTTAGTTTGACAAATAGTTTTAAAGTATTAACTTTTACTCAATTGAGAAATTTCCATTATATAAATTTATAAGTAATTACTAATTAATTTAAATAAATATATATGAGCTTTTTGCCAAAACGGAGGAGTTTTATTAATATTACCAATTGGTTGAAAAATCAAAGTAATTATCAGAAAAAGAGAAATTTAATCAAAATACCAAAATTATATTTAAGATAATAATAATAAAAATTTTTTGGGGGGCGGATCTGGCCACCTAAGCATGCCATAGGCAGGCAGCATGCTTTTCTCTCTTCTTCTTCTTTTATTTTTTTTCAAAATGTTCAGGGCCGGGCAGCCATATCCAACCGCGGGATCTGGGCCACATGGTTGGGGCGGCCAAATTGCCACCAACATCAGGGCGGCCTGCCCCGCTAAGAAGAAAAATTGTTCATTCCAATCACCGTCCAAATCCTGGTAGTGCTTCATCACCATCCAACACCACTTCCTTGTACAGCCCCTCCATGGTGACATTAGTTGTGGATACAAATCCATACAAGTAACAAATATATAGACCTGACTTCGGGTTTGATGCATATATATTGGGCACAAGCTGGAAACTGTAGATCTCATTTGCCCCACTTATGGCAGCAAACAGAAAATCAAACACATGATCCTTGATATACATAAAGTTAACTTTTTTCTTCATGTTTTCCGATCATTGATATACAGAAATATGATCTATTTAAACGCATGATCATTTACCCATGGAAACTGTAAAATCAAAATACATGGCTCGATGATTTAGAAGTTAAACAAATCGAGCTAAACAACCAAATGTTACAATGATAATTGCAATGGAAGAAGTACAACTCAAATACAGTATACACAGTCGAAGGAGCCACACAATATCTATATATATATATATACACACACACACACACCACCTACCCACCCAACCCACACACACACATTTTTTGGATCAAGATGATGGTAGGAAATAAGTGACACACACACACACACAACACACATTTTTGGATCAAGATGATGGTAGGAAATAAGTGACACACACACACACACAACACACATTTTTTGAATCAAGATGATGGTAGGAAATAAGTGAAAACTTTAATCTTCTTCCACATTTAAGATTTTGAATGAATATAATCTTGATCATCACAAAAATTTCGGAAACCATCCAAACATAATGCAAGAAAATAATAATCATTAAAGTAGGAACAACATCAAATTATCTTAGTACAAAATTTTTTTCAGAACTTAGTTAACATGTTTTATATACATTAAAGCTGCAGTAACATTATCATTGTAAGAATAGAGTCAAATATAAGGTATTATATATAAGATCTGGCTAATGAAAATTTTCCATTTCTTACAACTTCTAACAATAATTCCCATATTAAAAATCATACGTACAATAATCAAGGAACATGGAAAGAAAAAAGTTACAAAGGTCAATCATTTTTTGTACTAAATTACTAATGTTCATGAGTAACCACATAAAGGTAAAATACACTAAAAAACACCATTAACTGATATCATCAAAAAAATTCAATTGCAAATTTAATAATAAATCCCACATTTTAGTGAATTTCTGTCGCATATTTAATAAATAAAATAATATGGTGAATTCTTCGATAAATATAAAGGGCCAATGCACCTATGCTCTTATTCCACCAGCCATATTAAGGACCAACAAACCATTAAAAGTATAAAAATTCCAATAATTAGATCTATCATGTAAATATTAATAATATCCAAAAACAAAATGTACAAAAAAAATATTTACAGTAGTACAACTCAATTTATCTGTCACTCAGAGAAATAATATCATACTAAATACCCTAATACTCTTCAATTATTATATAGAATTTCTATCTCCTCTAATGGATCAATTACCAACACATATTGAGTGCATGAATAAAATTTAGGTATACTTTATAAAGTTGCACCCAATAGGATAGCTATATGATATGTAGATAATGATAAGTAATCCAAAATACCCACCTTTTAAGCAAATGTTATACAGTTTTTAGAAAATATTGTATACGGAAATAATATCAACACATAGTATAATATTATGATGGAAGGAAGAGATTTAGAAAAAAAACATATTTTTTCATAAAAAAAATAATGAAGTACCTGGCACAGCTGACTATGATGGGTTATCTTGCAAGGGATTGAATGAGTTTGTCAGTAAAATGTACAGACAAAACACTCATAAAATTATTAATCAACCACAAAAAATAGAGCAAAATATTTGGCAGAGAGCACACTACTTTTTGCAATCAAAATTCCAAATTGGAAGTTCACTAAAAGAGCACTCATCTAGAGTTAACGCTATTGTTCAAATAAATAGACTCAAATAAAAATTAACTCATTATTAAGATATTCTATGATTATAATCCACAAGAGATTCTAAGAACTAAAAATAAAGTTAATTTGATTATTTATAGAGATTTTTTAAAAATTTGTAAGATAAAATAATTGTCCTATATTTATTATGTAATGGTTGATTTGTCATACACAATCTGATACATCAAACCTAAATATTGCCAATAGAAAAATGAGAAAATCAACAGCCCATCTTAAAAATCAACATGAGCAATGCCAATCAAATATAGAATGTAAGGTTACCTTTATGAAACATTATGAGATTGATCGAGTGACGAAGTTCACCTGGACATGGTCTTTAGTTCATTGTTGTTGCTGCTTCCGTTCGATTCCTCATTGATAGAAATTGCCTCAAAACTAGATCTCATATTGTATGCATACACAAGTTTGATGCCTTGTGAGTTTTTAATGTTGTTAATTGGTGTGGAGCAACTATCATATCATGTAACACCTGAGTTATAGAATTAATGGTGATGTATCTAAAAATTAGAACAATTGAAAACATTTGTTGAGGAAGAAAATAATATTTTAAAAAAATGTTTTAGCCTTGAAGACAGATTGAACCAAATTCCTTAGAACATATCAAGTGAAAATATGCGTAGAAAATATTATAGCCTTAAAAATCTTCTCAACTATGTGGGTGCTGACATACATGATCAAGTCAATTTTCGATAAGAATTCAATTGACCTCATTTTAATTACCATGAAAGCCACATATGATTCAAGAACAATTGCATATGGTAAAGCAAGACCCACTTAAACTACATTCAAGCTGGATCAAACAACATCTACTCCCTAAATATGATAGCTCTAAATACATAATCAAACATAATAATTCATAAAAGGGAAACACAAATCTCCAAATAAAGGTTATCATAAAAAATGACAGTTATGAACTTAAAAAATTCACATGATATTGATATGAACTGTGCTCCTTTTAATACATATAATTTCCTCCTTTCATTCTCCGACGACCAACCATCTTCTCCCCTCCCCAACCCAAAGAAGGTTTCATTGCTGACATCAAAGCCATTTTATCTACCCACTCTAAAGTGTTGATCTATACCACGGTACAGAAGTCAGCCTAGCTTCAATATCATTCAAATCACTCTCCAAATCCTGGTAGTGCTTCATCACCATGCAACACTACTTCCTTGTACAGTACCTCCATAGTGACATTAGTCGTGGATACTAAACTTCATCAAACATATATAATTGCTAAACGGCTTTACGACCAAAGAACATGAGAAGAAATAAGAAGGTGTGAAAATTTACAATTGAGATCAAAAGAAAATAATGAGATAGCACAAAGCCTATATTGTATATGTTCTTTAAAAAAGAAGAGAAGAAAAAACAAACCGGTGAGGAAATGTGGAATATTTGGTCATGGAAATGAAAACGAGGTTATGGTGGGTGTTGATTTAAAAAAAATGAAATCAGCAACTAAAAAAAGCAACGGAAGAGGCAATCACATATTTTCAATGATTTGGTCCCCGGATGTGCAAACCGAAAACGCAAGCACAGATACCTTGCCATTCTTCTCGCCAACGATGATGAACAGGAGCTTAGCGTGCCTTAGACCAACTACATGAACCAACAAACCTGAAAAACACGTTCCATTCTTTCGCTTGGGGCCAAAGCTCCTCTTGGAGACTATGGAGTTGACGTTGTTGTCGAGGACCTTAGATCTCGGTGGAGGCGGGGCAATCTCATCTGTCGCCTTAGGCCCCCCTTGACAGGGAGAACCCATCTTGAAAGAGAAGCAATGGATTGTAGATAAGGGTACAAGAAAAATTAGGGCAAAATGTACAACTTGACAACCCAAGGAAGAAGAAAACTGTTTCTATTCCTTAGAATGCACCGCTGTCCCAGACTCCCAAACCAACCAAGAATCACACTATCACAGCGGTGGCGACAACATAAAATAATATTGAAATAAATACTATTATAAAATTATCTTTTACCGTAAAATAACATAAAATATCATGACTTCACAACATTAGTTTCAGACAAACCCGTACTAATTTCTTGTTAAAGTTACATTTTTTAAGGTTATTTAAATTTATTTTAAATTAAAAGTTATATGTATGAAAGTTACAAGGTTAAAAGTTTATCGGTTAAATATTTATTATATAGATAAGTCAATTAGTCACCAAAGTGGTTTGACCGCGACCGATTAAAATAAATATTTAATTGTGTATTTTTAAGTATTCATGTTCATGTAATGTTGTTAAATGACATAAATATATAACTTGAACAATTGAGATCATTAATTATAATGTTATTTAGTTACTAGAGGTAAGACCATTGAATATAATTAAAGACATTAAAAGAGATATATTGACAGACTTAATGTGGTTATATGTCCAAAGATAGTATGCATGTCAACTTAACTATGATTGATTATTTATTAAGGTATATATATATATTAATGGTTTCAATATTAGTTAAATTTTTATTTAAAGTCACCCAAAGGTAAACTTAAATATAATTCGAATCTTTTTAGGTTACTCAAAATATTAAAGTATGCGCATGTGTATTATTTTTGCAGCAACTATTACCTTGTTCGCAATGGGTAATGACATGGTTAAGTTTAATATGATAAACTATGTTTATTGGTCCGAACTATCGGTTTCAAGTGGGTGTTATGGGATTGGTATAAGAGCCAAGTACTATGTGAACATTTCATTGCTAGAATGTTGTTTGTTGGTATGAATAAAGTGGAGTAGAACGAAAGGGCGTTACGGGGCATTGCGAGATCCATGAATTCGAGGTGAATAATGAATTGTAATGGGGGAAAACTAGGAAGTGTGGCTATATAAGGGGGAGAGACTGATTGTAAGGGACATGACTTTTGATGAATTAAATCTTTGTTTTCTTCTTATCTTTGTTCTTTGTTCTTCTTCCTATTTTCTAGGGAGATCTTCCTGGAGCAGGGTTTAACCACTGTCCCATCCTCCATCATCTCAACCATTTCTCCAACTCCCTTCAGATTCCAGGCCAATCGTCTCCTCCATGGCACCAGCCAAGCAGGGGAACAAGCAAGGAACTAAGGGAAAGAGGTCATCGTCGACCTTGGTGAGGAAAATCCTACACATTTGTTTTGGTTCTGCTTAATCTAATCATAATCTTTTTTCGGCCACTTCCTGGATATGGTTGTTTACATTCATGAGCTACTTTCTTAACACTTATCTGCTCTTATTAGCCCTGATGGTTGAGTGAAGCATATGTCCATTTTCCTTTATATACTGTTTTGTATATTATCTTTAATGTTAATAATAATTTTTGCATCATGACATGCTGTGGCAGTACTATGCATCTAGAAATCAGAGTTTGTAGCGAGGTTAAAGATCTTGGTTTAGATGCTGAGTTCCCAATTAAGGGGGTTAGGAGGCAAAACCAACAGCGATAGGAGACAATGGTCTACCGCTTGTAGAATTTGTAACAATCTTTGTAGCTTTTCTCATACGATTCTTTTTAGCGATGGAGAATAGACTAAAATTGATGAAAAATCATAAACAGTCGTCTATAATGATTGCAATCTTATTTCTGGTGTGAAAATGTGTCCGATGATTCATTTCCCTTCCCAAACTTTATGATTATTTGTTAAGTGGTGGTGATAATTCCTTTTTCAATTATGAGCATTTTTTATCTCATTTAATGGGCTTGATTATTTTCGGTTGTGTATGAGTATGGGTTTTACACTTTTTACCAGCTCTGTTGATTCTCTCTTTTTTTTAACGCATTGTAATTCCTTTGACATATTACTTGTACCCAGTGCTGTATTGTCTTGGGGAGATTAGTCTTTTCTATGAGAAAGCAGAAACGTGCAATATCTGATAACGGAATGTAGATGAAGAAGTTTTTGTAGGGATTCTTTTAAAGTTTTTCTAAAAAAAATAAAATTTTGTGAATGTTCTTTTCTTCTTGGGTAAAATTGGAGCAGTTGTTTAAAATTGAACCCTTTATTGTGCCTTTTTATTTTCTTGCTTTTTTAAGCTTCTGATTTTCACTACTTATGAATTGACAGATAATTTGGTTATAATTGCACATTTTTTGCGGCTATTCTTTCTTTTATATTTGAACTTAGTGGTTTTGTTATGAATATTACAGCCGCGAGCATCTCATGTTAGCTTTCTACTGGTTGACTTGAGTAGGGTGGAGTGCAAGCAGAGGAGCTTGGTTCGTCCACCACAGTTCTGGTGTATGTTGGATTGTTGTGTACTATGCGATATACGCACATTGGTAGCCCAAGTTCAATTTGGTGCTCATCTCTGCATGTAAAATTCTGATTCTGATAGGATAGAAAGCTTTGATAAATGTTCCCTTGCTTTTAAGATAAAGATAGCCTGAAGATGAAAGATCAAAACTACAGTCATAACTTTTTGTGGCCACACAAAAACATGGATATCCGGGGGAAGATGTGCAGCCTGCAGGTATCAGTAGCCTTACTCTTAGTCGCCTCAATGCAGAACTAGGAGCTCTGCTGTTTTGATCTCCTATTTTATTTTTCCCAAGCAAACACCCAAAACTACATTCACGAACAATATATGACATTGGATGGGGTTCTACTTCAAATCTTAGCTCATATTTTATGACTTTTCATTTTGATCTCCTATTTTATGATAATTTTGTACCTTGTTATTTTTGAGTAGTGCCTACGAGGACCATGGAGTTGGTCTGTCACAACTTTTTAGCAATACATGCTATCAAACACTCGTTTTCAGTTACATGTGCTT
>JAURVB010001011.1:0-24063 GCA_033002965.1 Piper betle
GCCCTGGTTCTTCCCCCTTGGTTGCTGAAATTGCAGCCCTTCTTCCACCATTTTTGCTATTGATTTTCCTCCCCCTTCATCCAGTGAGTTTGTCCTCAAGATGGCACCAGCAAAGCAGAGTTCCAAGCCTTCCAAGGGCAAGGAATTGGTTGTGGAGCTTGGAGGAGAAACCCCTTCCACGAAAAGAGGTGGACTAGACACAGAATCAAATCGTGAGTTTCACAACAGCCGATCCCGTACCAAGGTAACTAGGTAGCGAATGTTAAAGCCCGGGTATTGTGTACCTGTTGTTCGTGTCAGTTAACTATGCACGCTTCAACTATATAGTATCGTTTGTAAACCTTCGTACTCTTAATCTTGAATAAGAGTAGATGTCTGATTCAATGTTAATTTAGTGAAGTAATGAAGTTTGTAAGTTCATGCTTTCAGTTGTTTAGAATTTAATTTGTTTACTTGCACTGTACATTTTAATTTTGTATTTTACTTGCTTATGTAGACTAGTAATCTAGTTATATCTCGTCGTATAATATTGAGTAGCATTTTTAAAAATACTATAATTACAGGTAGTTTTGAACTTGGTTATTTTCTTATCAAGAACTTGCAGAGCATATATATATATATATATATATATATAACAGGCCTAGTGGTATAATAAACTGAATTTTCAGAAATTATCGAAGAATAGAAGACAAGTATCCTTTTCTGTAGAAAAACTTTGATTAAACTGTATTAGCGTATCAACACTGATGATAATCTCTTGAAATAGATCACTAGTGGAAAATGAGCATTTTGTGACCAAAATTTTCAGTAACTAATTTGCCTCCGAATTGTCACAAAAAACTATGACCAAATAATATGTAACAGACAATTCACTAAAGTAAGGAAACATGAAAATTCGCCACTTTTTTGTCGCGAAAAATTTGGTGACTAAATATTTGCCACAATTTTGACATCATTTTTCTGCGTCAAAATTAAATGTCTCAAAAATATTGCCACTTAAATTTAGGCAGCCTTTCTAATAAAATGTCACTGAACTGTTATCGAAAATATTTTTATAAAAAATTTTTTGTCACCATTTTGATATTTTTTCGGCATAAAAAATAAATGCGACCAAAATTTTGGCACTTAAATTTTGGTTACACATTTTTTAATTATTTGTAAACAAATTATTAAAAAAAATTTGGTGTCAAAATTAGTTTACGATTTCGAAAATCGAAAGAAAAAGAAAGTTTGGGCTTTTTAAACTGTCACGCGAGGCCCAAAATTTTTGGGCCAAGCGCTCAGCCCTTTAAGGGCAGGCCGTGTTCTCGAGAACAGGCAATCGCGTGGCCTCGGCCTGCATGCAGCAAGCAGGTGCCTAGCATGGCCAGCCACGAGGCGCTTTCAGTGAACCTCGCTGCCACTGCTCTGCCCTGCCCATCCCCACCGCCCACCCATCCACGCTACACGTGTGGCCCCCGCAACCACCGCTGCTTCCCCCACCTCACTTCCTCCCGCTGCCCTACTGCGGCCCACCACTCCTCCCACCCTGCAACCCAACCCAGCCTCCCCGACCCGCCCTGCCACCCTGTCGCACCCCGCATTCGCAGGTCCTACCCCCAACGTCTCGTCCCACAGCGGCCCCAACACCTTGCCGCCCTGCCGTCCCATCGCACTGCCTTGCTTAGCCGTGTCGCCTTCGCAGCCCCTGCCACTGCTGCCGCCCCAACACCCTGTAGCCCTCACTTTCTGCCGCCTCCCTATCGCCCTGCTACCTTGCCTCTCTGCAACGCCGCCCCACCCCTCCTTGCCGGGTGTGCAGCCCTTGCCACCATCGCCCCCAGCCAACATGACCCTTACACCATTGCCCACTTAGGCGGCCGTGCATGCGCTCGTACCACCACCCATAAATTTTATTTTTTGTTAATATATTTTTCAAATTCTCACTGTTTTATAACCATAATTTGACTTTTGTCGCTATTTTTTGGGTGTCAATCACCACGATTCTACCACTAAAATTCGAAGGCAATTAGTCATCGTAGTTTGTCAATGGAGTATTTCGGTAATAGTCATTTCACATTCTGCCACCGAATTTAATTTGATGCAAAGATATTATCACCAAAATTTTTGGTGACAAATCTGGTGACAAACGCCTTTTCATTATCCTATTTCAGTCATGTAGCCAATTTAGATGACAATGGACAGAAATCCACAAGTGGATATATTTATCTCTGTAAGTAATTTATGCCTTTATCTATCCTACTAGTTAAGAAAATGTTCTTGAGGGACAATATAAGAACAGTAAAAGAGTATCTACGAAGGTGCCATCAAGGTATAAACATTATAGCATCCTTAACTAAACTGAGCATCGATATAAAGAACTAGAGGTGGGATGGACATCGGACAAGTTATTGTCCGCGTTTGTCCGAAATTTTATCCGACAAAACTTGTCTAACTCGGCTAATGTCTGACTTGTCCGTCGGGCCCGAGCAACATCCGTGGACGGTCCAAAATCACAGCCAACTTCCTAACCCTAACAATGAAAACACTGTTCATACTGACTCTGCCACCTCTACCGCCACGTCCTGCAGCCGCCCTACCCCACCCTTTGCCGCAACCTCTTGCCGTCACCCTCCCCCACCATCACCCACCCTCCCCTTGCCTCCGCCGAACCGCCACCATCTGCGACTACACGCATCAGCTCCGCCACTCTTTGTATGTCGTGTAGACCATCTGCTGCCGCCTGCCTCTACTCCCCTGCATGCACCGCCTGCCTCTGCCAGACCACCACCCTTTGCTATTGTGCCCCGTGTCTCTGCCACCCTCTGATCGCCGTGTGAAAATCTGCCGTCGCCTGCCTCGGCTGCCCTGTGTCTGCAGCTCCCGCCTCCGCCGCTCCAGCCTCTGCCACCGCCTGCTTCCACCAAACCGCCACCCTCTGCACGCTGTGTAAACATCCGCTGCTGCCTACCTCGTCTGCCCTGCCTCCGCCGAACCGCCGCCTGTTGCCGCCGTGTGTAAATCTCTTGATTTATCTTAAGTTTAGTTTATTTTATATTTAGGATTAATTCTTATTATTTTATAAGGTTAGATTATTTATACTTGGATGATAATGTAAAAAAAATTTATACTAACGAAATTGTGCAGTGATTGAGCTATAAAAATTTGTGCAATTGTTTGGTGAAGGAAGTTTGCATCTTGGAAGGAATAGGTACTGTCAAAGTGTCAATTAATAATATTTGTCGATACCACTTTTATAAATAGAATTGATTTACACTAGTTATGACATTTTATATTTATAATTTGATATATTTTTTAACAAATGGATCATGCCAGTTCATTACTAAATGTAAATGAACAAAGTAGAGATGGAAAAGATCGCAAAAATTTGATTGCTAAAGAAGGAGAATCTCTGGATGGTGCGTTATCAAAAAAAAAAGCATCCGGTGTACGGGCCTATTTTGATAGGAAATATGAGAAGAATTGAACATTTGCTATTTGTCGTTATTGTGAAAAGAAGTTTGAGGGAGCCGGAAGTTATGTAACTACTCATTTATAGAGGCATGTTGAAGGGAAATACCCCAATTTCAAAATGAATAGGACAAAAAATATAAGTGGTGATATTGGGCAACAAATTTTCAAGATGGGAGTGAAAAAGGATGGAGACAGTAAAATAGAAGTTTGAAAATTTGATCAAGGAAGGAGTAGATTAGAGTTGGTCGAGGCAATTATCTTGCATGAGTATTCATTTTCAATTGTGGAACATGAAGGATTTAGAAGGTGGGTTAGTAACTTGCAACCACAATTTGTGATGGTTTCTAAGAGAACAATTACAAGAGATTGTCTTGGAATTTATAAAAAGGAGAAAAAGAATGTATTTGACATTTTGGAAAAAGTTAAGAGTCAAATTAGTTTTACCAGTGATATTTGAACATCTTCACATAATATTGCTTATATTCTTTTAACAGCTCATTTTATTGACGAAAATTGGAAATTGCAAAAAAAAAAAATTGCCAAAGTTGAAAGTTGGCATACTAGAGAATGCAGAGCCAAGTGTCTTATTTGTAAAATTTGTGAGTGGCAACTTGATAAATAGGTTTTTACGGTTGTATTTGATAATCCAATTGCAAATGATGGAGCGGCCAAAGAAATGAAGTCTTTTTTCTCAAGTAGAAGTCCAAATTTTGCGGCTGATTGTTTTCATGTGAGATGTTGTGCTCATGTTTTGAACTTAATTGTTCAAGATGGGTTGAATGAGACTGCTAAGTCTATAGAGAAGGTTAGTGAATGTGTGAAATATATTAAAGGTTCAACTATAAAGAGTGATTGTTTTTACAAATATGTAAGTCAATTGAATGTACCTAAACATTATTTAGTGCTTGATGTAAAAACTAGGTGGAAATCTACTTACAAAATGATTGGTGTGGCTTTAGATTTCAAAGATGTTTTTGAACGTTATAGTTGCTTTGATGTGAATTTTATATGTTCTTTTGAGGATGAATGGGAAGATTTAAGAGTGATACATGAATGTTTGGCTCCATTTTATGAGTTAACCGAAAATTTTTCCGGCACTAAGTATCCTACATCAAATATTTTTTTCAACATGATTTGTGAGCTCAAGCTTCAATTGATGGAATGGTGTAGTAGTGAATCATATTTGATGTCATCAATGGGCAATGCAATGTTGAAAAAGTTTGATAAATATTGGAAAGGAGCAAATATGTTATTGGCAGTTGCTTTGATTTTGAACCCTAGATCAAAAAAGACTTTTGTTTTGTAATATTTTCACACGATTTACAAGGAAGAGGGAGACGATATGGTCACAAAAGTGAAACAATATTTGACAAACATGTATAATGTTTATTCAAGTGTTATGAAATCTAGAGTTAGATGTATGTCAAATAATCCCATCATTGAAATTGAAAAGTTCATCAAATGTTCGTCCTATTGGAGGCTTAAGTAGGAGATTGCAAGGAGTAAGTAAGTTGATTATGGAATGTTCATCAAAGGAGCTAACACGAACTGATTTAGAGAATTATTTTCATGAACCAACTATTCCTTTTGTGGATGAAGTAAATGAGCAATTTGATATATTGTCATGGTGGAGATTGAACATAGTAAAATATCCTATTTTGGGAAAAATTGCTCAAGATGTTTTAGCCCTTCCTATGTCAACCGTCGCCTCCCAATCCGCATTTAGTATTGGAGAACAAACAATTGGCTCAACTAGGAATAGTTAGCTATTCCTAATATACTGGGTTGGTCCATCCGGTCTAGTCAGCTATTTAAAATATGGTTGAGTGCTATCAATCAACTCAACATTCAGATGTCTATACCTATGCCTTTGCAGAACGCCCACCGAAATTGGATTTTTTTTCATGCTTAAAAAAATTCTTTTTCTAAGCAATTTGATAGATCCACCAAATTTGTTACCTCTATTAGTTTTGCAAAAGTGCACCAAATAGTTATTAAAATTTTTTAAAAGATAAGGAAATAGATTTTTAAGCAACAAAGATGACTAGTCCCGCATAAAATTGTAAAAGTTATTGGAGTCCCTTATTATACAATGAAAATGAGAAAGCCGACAAATCCTTGGGAAGACGTAAAGACAAAGTTGGGCAAAGAGGTACGAGAAATTCGAAAAGAATGGTGGAAGACAAATATGAAGCTCAATGGTAACTATTCTAGGATGAGTATTTTGAGTTGACTCTTTGTTTTTTAGAGGCTGACTATGTCATAGTCCTTTGCTGCTTCGTATCTCTTATATATAGGTATGTAGTTATATATGTTTGTTGAGTATGTGTCACTGGTGCATGGTTGGGTACAACATTGTGCACATGAGTTGGGGCCTCCCTCTCGAGGGTGAGGAAGCGCCTCATCCTCTATTAGTGTGTGGGTCTTACCCTAATATGTGTGCTCTAGAATCATACATGTTAATTCATAGGTTAAGGGGGAATGGTTTTCACTCATATATTTGGCTATGGATTTGTCACTCATGTGTCGGGAGTGGTTGCACATGTAACATCCCAAATCTGGTTTTACGATCAGAACTAAACCGGAATGTCATTGGTCCCGGTTAGGTCCGCTAACCCGAATAGAACCCTGCGAATCTACTCTCCGCGTCTCAAGATGGAAGAAGTTTATCGTTGTGCATGGATGAATGAACAAAAGTAAACCTAACAGGCAACCACATGAATGACATGACGACTAGTTCATACTAAAAAAAATAATGGAAAATTGATAAAGTTGATAAAAAATATATATTATTATATCATGTATTAATATTCACACAAAATTTTAATCTGCTGCATAATTCATTCTAAATCTTGGGTCTCGACCCATCTACATTTTAATTACTTTTCACATCATATAAATTCAATTATCATACCTTACATCACATCATTCTTATTATAATGACAACATAAAGAAAACATTAACATTCTATCATCTGACATGTGTGTGTGCAAGAGGTGTCACTGCTCTTCCGTCCAGGCTGGCTCATCCTACTTCTTATCATCACCTAGATATATATTATAAAAATACGTCAGTAACGAGTGTTATTGGTCCAAAAATATGACTAATATTAAATTGACTATGAGAGCAAACTCTCATATGAAAGAAAATATTTTTGTGAATTCTCTGAAGAGCATCTACTAAATTGAAATCATCTTTAACTTAACTGATCTACTACTGCTGATGCCTCTCTCAGCATTTTCTCATTTCACTTTCGTCCCTTGGCACTACTATTATAAGCCATTTTCTTATTTCCATACCCACTCGTGGAACATGGTTGTCGGTATTCCTAGCTTAGCCTAGCACATGCTGCTCGCATATCATGGTTGTCAGTATTCCCAGCGTAGACTGGCACATGTGGCTCGCATAACATGGTTGTCAGTATTCCCGGCTTTGACTAACACATGCCTGCTTGCATACCATGGTCGTCGGTATTTCTGGCTTCGCTCGGATAACATGGTTGTTGTTATTCCCGACTTCAACTTGCACATGCCCGCTTGCGTAGCGTGGTCATCGTTATTCCCGGCTTTGACTAGCACATGCCGCTTGTGTAGCATGGTCATCGGTATTCCCAGCTTAGACTGGTACATGGCGCTTGCATAATATAGTTGTCAGTATTCCCTGTTTCCACTCACATATGCCCGCTTGTGTAGCATGGTCGTCACTATTTCTGGCTTTGCTCACATAACATGGTTTCTGGTATTCCCGGCTTTGACTAGCACATGCCCGCTTGTGTAGCATGGTCATCGGTATTTCCAACTTTGACTAGCACATGCCCGCTTGCGTAGCATAGTCGTCTGCATTTCCGGCTTCGACTAGCACATGCCCGCTTGCATAGCATGGTCGTCGAAATTTCTAGCTTTGACTAACACATGTTGTGTACATAACATTGTTGTCGGTAGTTTTGGCTTCGAATGGCACGTGCTTCAATGTGTAGTATAGTTATCGATAAACATGAAAACTACATATATATAGGTCTCAGTAGGGATTTATGAAATAGGCCCACAGGCAACTTGTGGTGGATCTTATTTTCGAAAACATACTCGAGAGATATCATCCTCGAGGGTTATTAATCCGGAAGATCGATCGATTAAATAACCCGGGTTAAGTGAGATCAAATAAAATGCCACTTAACTTGTCCTACAATCTGTAAAAATTAAATCACGATAGAATAGAACAATAAATCAGGGGCGACTCCTAACCGAAGCTCCAAGCATATCTTAGCGCCTAAGTAGTGAGCTAGCTCCAAGCATATCTTACCGCCTAAACAATGAGCTCCTACTCCGTACCTAATCATCAGTCATGTGGTGATGGACATGATGTTGTGACTAGATTGAGTGAGGATTGTGGGGAAAAAGAGAAGCAAGAAAAGAAAGAAGGAAGTTGGGTGAGAAAGATGAATGGTGATAGTGTCAGAATGGGTGTGGAATATATAGATGTCAGGGTAAGAAAAAGGAATGGTCAGATGAGAAAAACGTATGGTCAGTTGAGAAAAATGAATGGTTAGTTGAAAAAAATGAATGGTTAGGCGAGAAAAATGAATGGTTGGTGAGAAAATGAATGGTCGTCTCGTAATTAAAACTTAACTCAACTGAAAATAATGGTCGAACCGACTAATTTAGATTATAAAACCCTGATTCGAATTACGGGTTTTACAATACATGTATTTAGGTTGTGATTTTTCTATTAAAGGAGAAAGTTTCCACTTTTAGTGTGTTATCTATCTTTTATCTTTTATTAGTTTGCTTTATTGAAATACATAACATGGAGTTTAGGGAATTTGTGTATGAAAGTCCCAACAAAACTAACGTAACTTTTGTTACAGCCTTAGTCCGAGGACGTGCCGGGTGCGCGGGATTGGGCAGTTGTTCCCATGCATGCCGGGTCCGACACGAGTAGCACGGGGCTATTCGAGTGGTGAAACAACTGGTTGAGGCTAACACGGTGTTGCAGTTGCAGGTAACGAAGTGCCGAGCATGAGTCAGGTCGGAGACCAAATAAACCTCAAGATGATCGAGACAAGTGCTGGTGACCGAGCACTTGGGCGTCGATCATGATCGAGCATTGGTGCCGAGAACCGAGCGCGGGGACTCGAGGTTGATCGCTGCGTGCGGATCACGGAGTGCCGGGTGTGCGCTGGTTCGATGCTGGGGTGCGATCACTAGCGTGCCGGGTGAACGAGGATGTTCGAGCGCTGCCGAGACATCGGTGCAGCGTGCTCGAGCATTGGCGCGAGCGAGGCGTTGGCGTGATCGAGCGCTGCCGAGACATCGGTGCAGCGTGCGCGAGCGTGGGGCGCTAGCGGGGTTTTGATCGAGCCATGACCGAGCGTGATCGAGATTTGGCTAACGAGCATGCACGAGCGGTGAGCGAGCACATGATCGGTAGCGATGGGTCTGGCTGCACCAGCATGATCGATGGATGGAAGTTGATCGGTACTGGAGGCTTATCGGTAGCAGGGGTTATCGGTGGTGCGTCTGGGACGTGCACGAGGTTGCTGGTTGGTCGAGCCGAAGACTTGGGTCGAGCCAGGGGGTTGGACGTGGTGGTTGTAACTAACTACCAGCGCTGGACTTTGTTTGCCGATAGAGATAGAGATGGATCTTGATCGGAATCTTGGAGATAAGATTGCAACTGAATTTGGAGATAAGCACGCCCAGGCTGGATTGAATTGAGACGTCAAGAGAGTCCAGATTCGTGGGAGATCTTGGAGATAATCTTTTGGGAAAAGATTATGCTCAGATTGTAGTTTATCTTGGAAGGAAGTTCAACAACGTGGAGACTCCTATAAAAGGAGGAAGCCAACGTGAGAAAAAAAGGAAGAACTGCTGAGAAGGGTCTTGGTGGAACGTCTGGTCTTTCTTGTGGAGAAGAAAGAAACCTCATCAAGCAAAGTCGTGGAGTGCTGCAGATCAATTCCGGGAGTTGATTCTTCACGAGTTCGACGGCATAGGGTTGCTGGTCGTGGTGCTGTGATTGGAGGTACGACGTAGTTCTTCTCATAACCTAGTTTGCATTACTTGGTTGAGGGTTTTGCATGTAAACGAGTAGGTCGTGGGTGGCTGCTCGGGGTTGTGAGTTTGTGAGGACGAATGTGAGTGTGGGTACTCTAGTTCTCGCTACTCTTCAGGGGAAGAGTTGAACACCGTGGGGTTTGCATGTCCATGGTGTAAGCGATCATAGGGGTGATTGCTGTATCCTTGTTTTGTGTTTAATTCAAGGTTGGAACAGGGGTTCCGTAATTGTGGTGTTGGCGTCTGATTTTGGGTACTAGCGGCGTTCTTTGATTCCGGGAACTTGCTGCGATACCGATCAGGGGATTGGTGTCAAGGATCGATATTGGGTGATCGATCAGAGTCGCTTCATACTACTTGCTTGGTTTGCTATTGTGGATGTTTTGAGAATTGTCTATCGGTACCGAACGATATCGTGCACTGGGCAATTTGGGTGCTGGTATTTGTGTTCGGCGTGCGTCGTGATTTGCAGGAGCGCAGGGGTGTGGCTTCGGGTCTCTTGTAGAGATCGTCCCGCTACACGTGTAGTGGGGTTTCTGTTGCGTACTTTGAAGGGAGGCTGGTGTTTCGGGGGCGAAACACGCCGCGCGGTTTGCTGTTGGGGCGAAAAATTTTGTCCCATAGAGAGCGGCCCGTGACAACTTTCATAAATAGCATGGGTACAAGAGTTTTATAGAATATTGAGGAAGGAAGAAAATTGGTAAATAGTCACCTTCAACTTAGTGATGGTTTGAGCCTGGGCATATTTCTCTTAGAAAATGATAGTTAAAAATGATTTTGCCGACTGGGTGATCAAGGAAAGCAGGGATAGGCATAAGACCCAACAATTTCACAGTCAGATTGGCCATATCTTGGGACGCTGCGTAGCCCATGCTTTTCGTTGCTACAGCTGCAAACTAATGGCCTGACCTAGGTGTGTAAGCGATGTGGTTACGGTACAGTCGAAGGCATTTACTATTATCATTTACTAATGTATGGACCATTAACCGTTGCTCAACCGATTATTGCTTTTTGACCATTTGCCAATAATAAGTTTCAACCCCCTTTAACCCACAGAAAATAGTTAACCATTGTTAAATTTTGATTTAAACTAATTAAATCTTTATATAAAAATCCTTATTAAAATCATAATTTGGTGTCACCTAAACTGTACATTTATGTTAAACTAAGAAATGGAAGGACATGACAATAAAATTTTTAATTAAATATAATAATAATTTTACTTTTTATTCGTATTGATGAATTTAATTATATTTGTATTTCCATAAATAAATAAAATGGTTAATTTGTAAAACAATAATGGTAGAAGCATTTGCCCTATAGTTTCGAGATAAAAATGGTAAGTTAAATATACCACTTTTATTATTTTTTTAATTGGTTAAAATGTAACTTTACCATTTTATCTCAATTTAATTCGAAATGGTCTAAACAGTAAACTGGACAACCACTTGTAGCTCCAATCTGACCTAAAAAATATTTTCTCAAAGCTAATCAGTTTTGTTATTTTTTATAAGATAACTCAAGGGCAATTTTGACATCATAGGATAATTTCTTTTTTCCGATATTATTTACAAATTTACATCTCATTATTCATAATTGATAACCTTTTACGTAAAATACGCGTTATCGATAACAAATGGCTAGTTGGTAGTAAATGGCCGGCGTGCAATTTTGTCAATCGAGAGACAAATCCGCTAGGAAATAACCGATTAACTTCCTACTTAGTTAGAACACATACCACTAGAAGCCCCTACACTTTTATGCCCCTGAATTAAAATGTGGCTCAATTACTTGATGGCCGGTAGCCATGAACCAGCCCGCTCACCTAAGTCAAAGGTTGTAGCATATCCATTTTTTGAGTTTACATTATAAATCAAATTCGACGGCCCGTCTCTTTCTATATATAAAATCTTGCACTCCACCGTCACGATCTCAACCTTCACCTTTTCGACCTCGCTCTCGACCTCCCGGTTAATTGCTCCAGGCAACTCCGGGATACAGATTCTCTGATACAGCCCATGCCGAGTGTTGCTGCCGAAGGAGTTTGCATGATTTGTTTGGATGAGTTCGGAGATGATAATGGAGGGAGACGACTGCCCTGTGGTCATGTCTGCCATACCGATTGCATCTCGCCATGGCTATCTGTCTATGATCATACTTGCCCACATTGCAGGTGTGAGGCTGTTTCTCCGGCACGTTTGGCGGCTTCCACATCTTGAATTTTCTTTCATAACTCTTTGTTTCATAATTCTGGTGCTGTACGTATAAACCTTGCTTCTGTGAATTCAATTCATTAAACGTGTAAACCTTATACTGTGTATTGTACGGCATGTAACAACTTTTTTATTCAAAGTGCTCCTCAAGTGTTGCCTCTTGGGTTCAAAAATTATTTCTCTTTCCAATTGAATTTAAGTGTAGTTAAGGGACAATGAAAGCAAGGGGAAAATTAACATATTTTTTAGAGAAGCGATCATAAAAACTTTTAGAAGTATTGTAACACATAATCTTGTATTTACTAACGGTTTGAATCTTATGCCTGGAAGGCTGTAACTATTAGCACGACCACCGTAAAGCAAACGGGGCCGACCCAAAATGGACGCAAAAAACGAACTGTACCGGTAGCAACCAACAAATATTTTTTGTGGAGGTACACTAATTTTAGTTATAAGACTCAATCAGCAATTAGATATGAATATATGATATAACTTATTTATTGATGAAATTTCCAAACTATTATTAATGATAAACAATGAATGTTGATTTCTTACTATTTGATTGGGTCTAACAACGCTACTGATAATTTATCTATGGATTATTGAAATATTATACTGTAATATTTTAGAGTTAATATTAGCTATAAGACTCAATCTCCAACTAGATCTGCATAAACAAAAGCAACTACTTATTTCTTATATTTCCCAACTACCATTAGTGATATGTAATAAATAATAATTTTGCTGATATTTGATTGGGTCTTGTAACCATATTGGCTGAAAAACTTGACAATAGATCAACTGAAAGTAAAAAAAGCTCAATTAGAAGGCGTTGACAGATCATTCTCTTTCTACAAATATAATCAGTTTGGCTTTCATATGATAATATTGATTAGGGGTGTCCAAACTTATTTACGACGTCTACGTTGATGTCCGTACGTGTCATATATTAAAAGGACACTTGCAGTCCGCAAAAGTCCGCCACACCTAATTTATTGTCTAAGTTATAACCCTATCCCTTGCGGTCTTCTTCACGTCCTCCTTTCCCTCGTCACCACCGCTGCTGCTCTTTCTGGTCGCCGTCCTAGCTGCCATCTGGCCAACTGCCACCTTTTCTAGTCGCCAACTTAACGACCGCGGTTCTCCTACCGTACTCCGACTCTCCTAGTCTTCATATCCGCCGCCGACCTCAGCAACCGGCTGCGTTTCACCCCCCGCCTCCACAACTACTGTTGGCTGGGGATCCACTTCTCCCCATCTTCTCCTCCTGCTGAAAATGACTGCTTATTGTATACTTTGATCGTAGTTGTTATGGATCTTTAAGAGATGGGTTGGAGGATTAGGATGTGGGGGAGAAGGGTGGTAGAAAGGAGGTAGGAGGGAGGAGAGGAGGGTGAGGCAAAGGTTGAAGAGGCAGATATAGACTTCAAAAGGGAGAAGCAAGGCTGGAGATGAAAACTGTTATATGTAGCCAACTCTGTGTAAAACTCTTTGAAAAATAAAAGAACGCTAATAATTGGTCCACAAGTAAGTGTACCCGGCTACTCCTGAGGAACACACTCTTCTCTTCTTCTTTTTTTTGATAAAGTAGGGAGACACACTCTTGCATACAAGTCAGTCCAATCATTCCCTTGGCCAGATGCACTGTTGAGAAAATTTTATGGCTGATAACGTTGATCATGATGTGAAAACTTTCAATAATTCTAGTACTTAAACTGTGGTATATTCACTGATTTTGCCTTAATTTTTTTTTTGAATAGTATGTGGCTATGTGTTCATTTTGCTTAAGAGTTAACAGTTCACTGATGCATAAAGAAGGTGGTGTGATGTTTTCCTTCATGTTTACATCATCAAGATAAGGTTTACAGTTGAGAAGAATCAGAAGATGAAGTAATGTCTGATTTTGGGATCAATGTCTGCCTAAACCTTGCTTTGTCAGTGTGCAATTGTGGAGACATGGAAACCAGGTCTTTTTGCTAAATGAACAATGAGGTTAATATTAAAGGTCTTTTTTTTTTTATGTATACTTGAATTGATGAATCAATCTATCAAGAGATAATACAAAATATGAATTATACATGTTACTTGTGTAAATAAATGTGAAATCCACATGTTACTTGTATTAAATAAATGTGAAATATTTGCCAATTGTGTTACTCAAGTTGCAAAATCCTGTTTTAAGTATGCCCGCAATGTTTTCATGTATGGTAGGCTACAAAATAAATTGGGTTTGGATTATGTGTTTGGGTAAGTTACACCTCTGGGTTTCCGTATTTATGTCCACGTCTGTTCTTGTCCATAAAATATTTCATAAACGAACATGAACAATATCAGGGAAAAATATGTAGCCATGGACAGAGATGGTGTCTGGAAAAACACGCGTCTATAGATTGGGAGGGGGCTGGGTTGGCCGCAGTGGAGATTGAGGATAGAGAATTGGAGGGAAAGAAATCGCCGATGGTATTCTCATAATTAAAAGTTATCTCAACTCTAACTCAAGTGTAAAATAATAACTAACTCTAAATAATTCAAAAATAAATTCAAAAAGTATGGAAAAATACTATAAAATATAATACATATTATAACATTAAAATGACATATTCTACAACTAATAACCTACTAATTTTGACCAATTCAAATAAATTGATTCTCGTCCAATTTTTGAGGAATTGGTCCGATTCAATGACTCCCAATCTAATTCAATATGCGATTCCGATTTTACAACTATGCCCCAAGTAAGCAAATATGATCATAATGTACCGACCACCTCAAATTCACTGAAGTAAAAACTGGTTAAATTGGCCAAGATAATTTTAAATTAAAATGATGACAACAAAAGATTTTAAACAGTAACTATTAAACCCATCTACCCATTTATCCAACAATATTTGATTATCTTTTTTAAACTATAAATCTTCACTAAAAAAGATTCTCATGTCAAGGTTTGAACTTCATACCTGCAACTACTAATTTAATCAGACAACCAACAAGTCTTATTTTTAACCGGAGGACTATTTTTCTTCCTGTTCGTCTTAGTGTCACATTTCTTTGTTACATTCCGTCGTTGATAGAAGCTAAAAATTTTGTGATGCTTATATGTATAAATAGGGAGTTATATTTTTATTAGTACAAAGTTTTGTCAGCTCAAATGAAATGTGGGTAAACATACGGTGGTGTTTACTTGAGACCATAGTTTTTTAAACAAGATTGGGTAAATACCCAAATTAACTATATTGAGAACATTTATAAACGGTGAAATAATGAAACTTGGTTGTGTTGAAAGTCTTAGAAATCGGTTAACTGTTTAGTTGCCGTAAATAGTTAACAAATTGATTAACGGATACAAGGAAAGTCATTTATTGAGCCATAGCGGTACCGTCCTAACCCTAATGCTCCATTATCTTGAAGCAATCAAACAAGTCAAAAATAAAAATAAAAAATATATATAAACACACCAAAATCTTATACATTAGTTCACAATAGTGTTCTGGCCTATGTATGTTGATTGACAATGTTGCTGACAATAATTAAGCCTTCCTTCAACATCGAGGAGGCACATTGAAGAGGTCCCACTGCACATACATATCAACATATATGTGGTTCTGACGAAAAAAGTTTGTGTTAGTGTGAAACCACATGTAGCTTTCTGAATATAGCTTTCCATTTCAGATTGTAACCAATGTTTTAAATACCATATTTAGATTTATAACTGATAGGAAGTACATTTGACTTTATTGTGTGTAACCAGATTTAATCAGGTTTTGAAGTATAAATAAAATATTTCAATATTAGACATTGATAATATTTTTTGTGATCAATATTTAATTAGAAAATAGTTAATGCATTGCAGATTTCAACAAAAAACTGAGTTTTGTGAAAATTCTAGATTATAAACTGGGTGTGAATTTGTAATATCCTGAAAAATTCATAAAATAAAAATTTGCACTATGAATGAAATTATCATCTCTAAAAATAAGCTTATATTTTACTAAGCTGCCGAATCGCCAAGTGATAAAATAGAAGGTTATTAAAGGTGGTATCAAAGCATAGTTGCACATAACTGTGCTAATTAGTTGACTCAAGACTTGTTGAATCTACGGTTAGAGGGATCTTTGCCAATATTTAGAGTGAGCTAGACTTTTTCTTGCGACAAAACGGGCAGTCCAAGGACTGGGGTGAGTAGTAAACTCAGTTTGGGCATTTGGAGTGGGAAGGGCATGCTGGAAAGCCGGTTTAGATGCTGCCTACAACTTAGACAGTGTTGGGTTAAATATTGGTTGTACTGCAAGGAATGTCATAGACATTTAATGTGACTGATATCACAATAAATGAGGCGTTGCAGTTACCTCCTATCCAGCGAGGGAATGGAGCGTCCATTTCAACGACTTGCCTTCACTCCGCCCCAGGGATCTCGTGGGTGCTTTGGGTGTTGATAGGTTGGTCACTAGACAACCTTAACGGAACACCTTTAGTTTATGGGTTTTGTAACCGACAATTTGGCCTAGACTTAAACTAAACAATGATGTTATAATTTAGAAAGTTATTTGTTTGGTTACTGACTCAGTACTAATTTCACGGAACCATATCTCAACCCTTAAGGAGGCTCATGTGTAACACCCCGTTTCGGCTCACCTGTGGACCGACCCGAAAATATCACCAGTGACCGAACCGTTCGCTAATCTACTGGGTTCGGTTAAGCTGACCCGGATCTACCCTCGGTGTCTCAAGATGGAGATGCAAACATGAAATGCATGGATGAGATGCGTGGGTTCTAACGTAGTCCTACATGCAAGCAAAACAAAACCACGCAACGGCAAGAAATTTTTAATTAAAAGTTTCTTGCCATTCCATAGTTTTGTTTTGCTTGCACATCATAGCATGCATGTAGGACTACGTTAGAACCCACGCATCCCATCCATGCATTTCATGTTTGCATCTCCATCTTGAGACACCGAGGGCAGATCCGGGTCGGCTTAACCGAACCCAGTAGATTAGCGAACGGTTCGGTCGCCGGTGACATTTCCGGGTCGGTTCACGGGTGAGCCGAAACGGGGTGTTACAAAAGTGGTATCAGAGCTAACCCTTGGTTGATTAAGATGGTAGATGCGTTACAGGTTACATGTGTGCCGAAGCTGCTCCAAGCTGTTCCGACAGGTATTTTTCTGTTTTAATGTTTTTGATTGTAGATTTCCTTACAAATCGGTAGTGTGACAGGCGAGTAGACTAGAGCAGGAACTACTAGCAGGATGGTGACACAGACCCGCCGGACGCAGATCAGGACCCCATCGCCTCCAGTAGCCAGACAGGATAGTCCTAGCCCTGTTCACAGTGACGTCGCCTCCAGTCAACCTAGGACTGCCATGCCACCAGTAGAGGTCAGTGTGCCAGTTTCAGCTAGCCGACGTGGTGAGAGCCATCATCGAGACAGTCGCCGCGACCGAGATAGTCGTCGAGACCGAGATAGTCGTCGGGACCGAGATCAGTGGTCGTGACAGTTACGGCACCAGAAGTAGTCGACAGGAGAGAGACGCAGCGATCACCAGGTTGGCGGAAGCTCAGATACAAATGCTGCAAAGTCAGGAAGAATTTAGGAGACAAATGCAGCAAGATCAGGAGGAATTCAGGAGAGAGCTCAGACAGATAGCCCTTTCTGTGGCCAGAACTGAGAAGAGACCAGCAGTGGGTGAAGAGGCACCGAGAGAGCCAGCAGTTTCCACAGACCCCATGCCGCCGCCTCCTCCTCCACCGCTGCAACAGAGGACTACTCCAACGACAGCTCCTCTATTTGCCCCACTTCAGGCGAGGATGAGACCGGACATCAGTGGAACCGCAGCAGTAGGTAGCGGGCAGACTGCAGGCAGAAGTGGAGCTGCAAGATTTGATGGTATACCAGCAGGTACGGGACCACAATTTCCTCGATATGAGCAAGGAGAAGGATCGAACAGATCAGTGGATACGAGGAAATTGGAACTGTGGCAGTACGAAAAGTTCGTGAAGAATGGTGGACGACCTTTCTTTGGAAAGTTGGACGCGGAAGAGGCATTCTTGTGGATATCGTCAGCTATAGGAGTGTTTGACACTATGGCATGTCCCACGGAGCACCGTGTGCGCATCATCACAGGAGCATTCCAGGACGAAGCCAGGATATGGTGGAGTTCGGTCCAGAATTCTATATTTGCCCATCGTCAGCCCCAGGACATCACATGGGAGGAATTTAGGGCGGAATTCGATGGAAAGTATTTCCCGCCAAACATCAGGAAGAGAAAGGAACGAGAATTCCAGACGCTGAGGCAGGGACCCATGACGGTGGTACAATACGAGACTAGGTTTAGAGCTCTAGAGAGATTTGCACCAGACTTGGTGTCCACCGAAGAAAGAAGGATAGAGCGTTTTTACGAAGGCCTCCATCACGAGATCAGGATGGCCTATTTGGATAGGAAGTTTGCTACTTTCGGTGATGTTGTGAGAGCTGCAGGCGAGGCAGAACGAGTTATAGCTGCTAGACCTCGCCAGGATGTTGACCAGAGGCAGCAACATTCGAGGCCGTATCAGCCAGAGCAGGGAGAACAGCAGAGACATCGGTCAGATGCACCAGTTGCCATGAGGGCTATGGATGCCCAAGTTCAGGGCTACAGAGCACCCTTCTGTCAGAATTGTCGACGTCGTCATGGAGGTGAGTGCAGAGCAGGCACAGACGCATGCTATAGATGCGGTCAGCCAGGACATAGAGCTATAGAGTGCAGAGTGGACCCAAACGTATGCTATAGTTGTGGTCAACCAGGGCATAGAGCCGCAACTTGTCCAACTGGCCAGACCCAACAAGTGACGCTCCCAGCACCACCGCAGAGACTTGCGCTCCCAGCCCCCCAGCAACAACCACAGTAGAGAGGCAGAGACCAACAGCCACTGAGGCAGCAGCAGAGAGGACTTGTAGCTATCATGACAGGACAAGAACAGCAAGCCTTGGATCAGAGAGGAATGCAAACAACACCACCACCAGGACCATCCATTTTGGTACCACCATGGACAGCTGGGATGGACACAGCCACGATTGCTGAAGCATTGGAAGATGCGACAAATGTGACAGGTACGCAGGCATCTCACTTCAGATTTCACATTTAGTAGATAGCTACCAGAGTGAAACCTCCTAATCTAAAATTTCGAGGACGAAATTTTTATAAGGAGGGAAGGTTGTAAAACCCGTGACTCGAGTCAGGGTTTTACGTTACCGAACCAGTCGGTTCGACCGTTGGTTCGAGTCGAGTCAGTTTCATGAACCGCGTGCTGAGCCGAGGCCAGCCGTGAGTTATGAGCGATGAGAGTCAGGTGTACCTGAATATATGATGATAACGTCGAGAAGATGGTGAGAAATGAGTTATCAGAATATATGAAAGTATGCAGTATTTTTTTTCTTTTTATATGTTTGATCGAAGAAATAGTTTTAGGCCGAATAACGCATTAGGACGCGTTGGATTATATTCGGGTGGGTTATTAGTTATAGAGCATGCCATTTGGATGTTGTTGTGTTTGTTTTATTTTATGGAATTTTTCCATATTTTTCTAGATTTTTTTAGAATTTATTACGAACTAGTTATTATTTTGACTCGAGTAGGAATCGAGTCAATACTTAATTACGAAACTGCCATTGAGGGTATTTTTCTCCTTCCCGACCATACTTCACCCAAACCCTCGCTGCCGCCACCGATGCCGTGCTGCCGCCGATCGACGCCGCCCCGCCGTCGCCGTGCCGTCGCCGTGCCGCCACGACCAACCCCGGCCAGCGATCGCCTGCCAGCGCGCCGCCGCGACTCCGTGAAGCCGCCTCGGCCGTCGCCACTTCGAGCCTGATTCGCCGCCGTCCGGGCCGCGCCGCCGCCGCTGTGACCCCGACGACCACCCCTCGCTGTCGCCGACATTTCCCCCACCATCCCGAGCGCCGTCGAGGCCGGCCGCAGCCCCGATCGGAGCACACCGCCGCCGCCGCCCATTTTCAACGCTGCCGCCGACGGCCATCGCCGCCCCGGCTGCTTTGTTTGACACCACCATTGGACCAAGCTCGTCGAGCTGGTGCCGATAGACCCCCTGATTGCCCCGTCCCGAATCATCGCCGGAAAACTGCCCGAATCCGCCGAAAAGCCACCGACACTCGCCAGAAAACTGCCGGAACCGCCGGAAAATTGGATTCGTGGGAAATTCGCTGGATCATCCGCCGAACGCACCTGGTCCAATCTGATCGGACTTCGGACGCCGCTAGGTGCCGAATTCGAGTTTCGAGCCACGAAACGGAAACCCTAGCCGTCGCCGATTTTCGACGACGCGAGGTATAATTTATTTTAATTTAATTATTTAAAAATATTGATTATTAGAATTGCATGCTAGGATTTGTGTGTGTGTTATAAATATATATTTAAATGTAGGTTTGATTAAGAATAGAAATATGAAATTGTTTGGTTGAGTGGTGTTAAAAATGGAGGCTAAGAAACAAATTAGGGTAACTAGGTAATGATCATGATCTAATGCAAATTAGCCTAAGTAGGCTTGCTAGAATTGATATAGGTTAATGTGTGTTGATTGATGCGTGATTGTGTTGATTGTGTGTGCATGCTATAGGATGTGTGATTCATCATGCGGGCGTTAGTTTTTAGCTTGATTGTGTAGGTACGGTGTAGGAGCTCGCCGCCTAGGCGCGTGGACCCGTTTGGAGCTTCTACCAGGTCCGTTTAGGACTCGTTCTCTGTTTTACGCTATTCTATTGTGTATTTGGTTTATCACGTGCAGGACGAGTTAAGTGGCGTTTTATCGGATCCCACTTAACTCGGGCCATTTAGCCAACGATTCTTCTGGATTAATAACCCTCGAGGATGAGATCCCTCGAGTTTGTTTTCGAACTTCAGATCCAGCTCACGTTGCCTTCGGGCCTATTGTATAAATCCCAACCCAGACCTATATATATGTATAGTTTTCACATTTTTGTGAGAGATTGAATGAGGGAAATCCGACTACCGTGCTACGCGAGCGGACACGTGTGAGTCGATAGTGGGCTCTGGAATGGTGTACAAGCCGTTTCATTCCCGAGGGATCCTGACAACTCCACCTTTGAGTTCCTCAAACCCGGAGAAGTGTGGAGGTTCACGGGTACTGCATTGCAGCGCATGTCTAGACTTGTGGTTTCAAAGGGTACTGAAGGCGACTGCCTGAGAGTACTCGGCCTTCGTGCTCAAGGCCAGGAGTAATATGGAAGGTGCAGAGGGCGGAAAGGAATGAGATTTGATGCGAGAAGCGATAGAGAAATGGCCGAGGTATGAGAATGTGAAAGATAGGGGGACGCTGTCGACCCGAGGGCGACGGCTCCCGTATGTGCCCTGATGAGAGTTCTTGAGGAAGTATATGGTTTTCATTCAACAGGAGAGTTTGCTCTCCTGTGCCAGATTGATATTAGTTATTTTCCGGGCCGGTAACACTCGTTACTGACGGTTTTTCTATATATATGTAGGTGAGAAATGCGAGGGATGAAAGCTGTCGGGACTGCGGAGGAGCAGCACGGAACCGCGCACACATGTACCTGCCGCGTGTAATCTATAATGACGGTGTGTTATTGCTACGTGAATGATAATTTTGATGTGTTTGTTTAGATAAATTGCTTGATATGAAATGAATGGATAAATGTGAATGAGTAGTGAGTTTGGAGTTCAGGCTCGGTTCAATTGAAACGAAAGAGATAATGATGAATGCTACGGTAGATTATCATGTTTTATCGTATTTTGATAAAATATTTATATACCCTTGTTGTGGATAATTTTTAATTAAAATTTTCTTGCCGTTGCATGGTTTTGTTTTGCTTGCACATCATAGCATGCATGTAGGACTACGTTAGAACCCACGCATCCCATCCATGCATTTCATGTTTGCATCTCCATCTTGAGACACCGAGGGCAGATCCGGGTCGGCTTAACCGAACCCAGTAGATTAGCGAACGGTTCGGTCGCCGGTGACATTTCCGGGTCGGTTCACGGGTGAGCCGAAACGGGGTGTTACATCGTGACTGAAAATCTTATCAAGATTTTTATATAATGAATGTTGATCAAACTAGACTTACGTATAATATATGCTGATCATACTATTATATAATGAATCTTATCTTACAAACTCTTAACATGAGCATGTCAAGTTATAAGAATGGCAACACCTTCTGAAAACGAAAAGGGTGTTTTTACAAATGTAATGATTGCTCCGATTTATACGAAAATAACACGCCTAATGCAATTAATAGGTTGAGGCTATTATAATACGGATGCATGATCTGGTTCTTGTATTTAGTTCTAAACTTTGACTTAGATATTTTTATTCTCGGATATAAGGTCTGGTAATGGGAATGGTGTTGACAACGCCTTGTGTACAGAACCAACTAACATGGAACAGTTCCAGCAAAACAAATGCAAATTGTCAGTTGCTTATACAAGATGCTGCTGCTCGTGCAATCAGAAGGATTCGGTTTCAAAACTATGCAAAAAGTTAAAAACCAAGTCAATGCTAAAGCCTTAAAACATGGTAATTTCCTATAATATGTACTCAACGCCTTATACAAACTTCGGAGGATGATGAAGTGAATAAAATATTAAAATTGATATCAAGTTTGGACCATGAGGTATCTACCTATTAGTAAGGGCATGGAAATATACCGCTCTACAGTTTGAAAAAAATTAAAAAACTCTCCAAATCGATCACTTCCCATGCTAAACTTTGTAGATGCCTCTCTGCAAGTCAAGTACTTAAAAGTTATTACAACAATTTTTTAAAATAATTTAGCTAAACAAATATTTTTTAAATAATTTGGCCCTACTAAATCAAATTGATAGACCAAACCATCCTTTCAAAAATTGTTTACCAAGTTGATGATCTAAAGGAACATCCTCACTTATATATTCAATCTTACCCCATGATCAATTTGATGTGGGAATAATTTTTATAGGGTATTACAATCCACACCACCTTTAAAAAACCTAATACTATGTCAAATTAACTCTAATACTACCTCTATAATGACATGCCCTTATTATTTCAATATAAACAACATAAAGGATTTCGTCATTACGTATTCGTAAAACATGAAATTAAATAAAATGAAACATTTAGAATAAACAAAAAAATACTAACAGAATCGATTGTTCATTTATGTACCATAATATATACCACTAATATGTATATAACATGCGATCCATATATCCATGTCTAAGAACCAATCAGCAAATAAATCCATTAATATCATGTCCTTATTCTAGGCATAAAAATAAATCAACTTATACAAAGAATATAAAATAAGCCTACATACTTATTTCTCCAACCCATCACTCAAAAGTCTTTAATTACTTGCAAACAATATGAATTATTCGCTCAGTACCAATATAAGTATGGAGTCTTCTACTTACATAATAACAATAAATAAAAATTACGATTAAACACGAAATTCAATTATAAATAATGTAAAAACATGATAAGTCTATCACATAATTGAATCATATGTCATCAATATTATCTCTATCTTTCTGAAATAAACTCATTAAAAGTAATAATACCATAAATATAAGAAATATAAATATGATATTTTAGAAATAATTTGCAAAACAATAAATTCATAATTCATCAGATCAATTATTATACACTTAATTAAACTAAACTATGTTATAGAGTAGAGCACTTAAGAGTAGCAAATTCCCTTTCTTCCCTTTATGTTATGCACCCATAGTGTGTATTTCCCTCTATTGTATGTTAGCTGGTAAGATACTTACTCAACTAGTTGACTACAAAGATAAAGCACTCCTTACATAAAAGAACATGTCGTACTATAGACATATATGTTAATATGTGTAATTGTATTAATGGTATGTAGCCCATTGTCACACTCGGAATACTAAAGAAATCTCAGAATATTAATAGAGGTGGCTGTTAGTTGTTCCATGGAGATTGAAGGGTCTCAAAGCTTCTATATAAATTGAACTTCATTTGCCTTATTCTAAGAAGGCAAGACAAGCAGAAGAAAAGACAAGATAAAAAGAGATGAAGAGAGATATAGAGATAAAAGAAGAGAGAAAAATATTCACAAGTTTATCTTATACGGAGTATTGAGAGAGAGTGAAATCTTGTAATCTCAATAGTGTAGGGTGTGTGAGTAATTGTAACACCCCGTTTCGGCTCACCCGTGAACCGACCCGGAAATGTCACCGGCGACCGAACCGTTCGCTAATCTACTGGGTTCGGTTAAGCCGACCCGGATCCGCTCTGGTGTCTCAAGATGGAGATGCAAACATGAAATGCATGGATGGGATGCGTGGGTTCTAACGTAGTCC